>PVKH010049294.1:0-10112 GCA_004027955.1 Chaetophractus vellerosus | reverse complement strand
CTGCCTGTGCCACCTTAGTTCCTGGTTTTTCGGTGCGTCTCGCCTTGGCTCTCCCTTGTGTCACTCACCTGTTACGTTATCATCTTGCTGCGTGGCTTGTGGGGCCTGATGGTGCACCCGTGTACAGGGCCTGGTGGCTCATGCACCTTCTATATTTTTCTTTTTTAAATTTTTACCGGGGGTCCCAGGGATCAAATCCAAGTCCCTCCATATGGGAGATGGACACCCAACCACCCGAGCCATATCTGTTCCCCTGCTATATCTCTTAAACTTGACCAAAGATACCCAAAGTTAGTCTTTTCCCATACAGGATGGTCATATAATAAATCAGGCTTAGTTTATCACCAGCATTCTAAATACCAGATCTAGAGAGAAAAACTAGATCTGGGGATACATGCATGGTTTCTAATATAGTGAATGTTTAGCCTACCCTGATTATTACAAAATCAGGTCAGCGAGAATATTCACAATGACTTTCTTTAGAATACTATTTCTCAGCAGCAGTACTATTCGCATTTGGGGCTGGTTAACTCTTGTCGTGGCAGCTATCCTGTGCATTGTAGAATGTTTAGCACCAAGCCTGGCCTCTAGCTACTGTGGGCCCATAGCACCCACCTCCCACACTTATGACAAAAAAAAGTCTCCATACATTGCCAGATGCCCCTGGTGTACAAAACAGCCCCTTGTTCAAATATCTTCATTGATTATAACTATGCGAAAGGTAGTTGTTAATTCTACCCCTCTTCTCCCGTGTTAATTAGAACTCTAGGTTGTAAAGGACAGAAACTCAACTTGAACTAGTTTAAATCAAACGTTGCTAGTTTGAGCCATAAGGAACTCAGGAATTTCGCTGGGCCTCAGGAACAACTGAAACTGCTCACAAACAGGATCAGGTCATGCTCTCTTGGTTTCTGTTTCTCTTTGCTGATCTTTTCCTTTTTTTCCCCTCTTGTTACAACCAGTTTTCTCTCCATATGGAAAAGTTGGTCATATTCAGAAAAATGTTTTAGTACCTTACAATATCAATTAACAAAGTTGCTAAATCCTGGGAAGTGATTCATTGGCTCATTGGGTCGGATGTCTATCCCTGGACCAATCAATTGTGACCAGAATCAGAGAGCGGGGCCAGATATGGCAGTTCTTGTGGGAATCAGATGGATAGATTGGGGTTGGAGGATTGGAAGTCTATTTGCAAAGGAAGGGGTGGGGCAGACACCTAATATGTCTCCACCATAACCTCATTCTAAGATAAACCCACAGGAAAAAAAATTAAAAAGAATTTCAGTTTAATAGTTTGGAAACAGGATAGGTTCCTCTTGACTTTTATACTGGCCCAAGCCATCAGACATCAGTTAATAAAAGAAGCACAATGACCCTGGCCACACTGCAGCTCCTGATGTGTAGGCTATATTAGTGTGATTCCCAGCACAAGCCAAGAAAGCCTTAGTGGTGACTGTCTCCCATAACTATGCAATTTTGTGTTCTAAAGCCAGTGTGAATTCCAACTCCACTCTTTGTATCTGGCTAAGGTGCTGGGGCTCCCGCTATACAGTCACATGGCGCCCAGTTGTCTACATAATTACAACTCCAGAGCTTCATTCACCTTCAGCTATTTGCAAATTATTACCTCTCCATTCTGCCACAGGTTTAGTTTATTCTTTTTGGGGGACTGGTGTGAGTAATACATGCAGTTGGAGGTGGGTAAAAGAGGGATATCTGGCTCAGTGGTTTGGATACTGACAAAGCTGAGGCTTCTGGGCAACACACAGAACCTTTAGATGGTAGAGGAGGAGAAGGCGCAGAAAAGTACCACAGCAGACGTGCTTTCTGCCTTTGGGTGGTTTTTTAAACCTTAAGTCCTTCTTTGGAAAAGCATACATGAATTTCTTCTCCGGTGGCCTGGCCTGAAATTTCTCTTTCCCAGTCTCTGGTAGCTGCCTTTGGTCCCCCCAGATACTTTTTCCAGATGATCAACAGCACGAGTTGATGCTTCCACTGAGAAGTTGAAATGTGGCTGAATTCATGTTGACCATCCAGAAATTATCCTCTGGTCATGGTGGCCTCTTGTGATGGTGGGGTTTGGGAGTTGCAGTGAGTAGTGTCAACGACAGATTTTATTCTCAGCCTAAACATAGATCAAATTGCATAACACCTCGTAGGCAATTCCCACCCAGCTCACAGGCATTCGACATGGGGCTCTGTACTGCCGCTTACTTTCCTTTGCATGCCCATGTCCCTCCTCTACTGCAGCGTCTCCTGCTGTCTAACCTTTTCCTCAACTGCTCACATTCCAATGTCTTTGACCCTTTGTCAGGAAAACCTCCTCAATGTTCTTCCTGTATCACTGTCTTACATAAATGCACTTGAAGGTTCTGTAGCCATCTTTCCCCCCTTTCTCCTGTTTGCCGCCTGGATTTGGCTTCACTACTCATTCAACAGAAATCTATTGAGTGTCTTCTCTGTACCAGATACTATATTATAGAGCAGACACATAATGTGAAAAAGATGGACTAGGGTCTGCTTTTGAGAATTATACATTCTAAGGCAGGGAGAGGACAATTAAGCAAGTAAATGAATTAATTTTCTGGGTACAATAGGTACTATGAGGGAAATAAAGAAGATAGTATAATATAGAATGATGGGAGGTATTTTAGCAGGATGGCCAAGGAAAAGTCCTCTAGTGGGGGTGACATTTCAGCTGTGGCTTGAAGGAAGAGGAGCCAATCAAGTGAATTCCCCTTCCAAATTCTAGATGCTTACTTGTTAGGCATCACCATTCTGAATAAATCAAGATCCAGGAAATGGTTATTTTGCTGTTGTAGCTTGTGGATTGTGCATGAACTGCATCTCAAATGCTTGAACGTAAAAATGCTTTAACCACCTCCCAGTCCTTTCGTCCCAGTGCTGCCAACACCCTGTGCATCTTAAAGCAATGCATTCCAGGTGACTTGCTTTCCAGTCCTACTTTTGACTCTGGCTCTGGGAACTTTGGACATGTCCTTAGCCTTTGTTAATCTTTAAAATAGGCTATCTTCCAGTCAGAAATTTTACAATTGAAATATTCCTTTATGGGCCGAGAGTAACTCCTGGGAAAAAGCACCAGGTAATCAGGCTAAAAACCAAATTATTTGTGGATATGGACTGTTTGTAAATAAAATTAATTTAGAAAATGGCTAAAATTAAAAAACGTGTATTTTACCACAATAAAATTTTAAATTAAAAAGAACAATAAGAGGAGAAATGAAGAGGCAGATCAAAGCTACTGAGGTGCATTCAGGAAAAACAATCTTGTTCCTCAGAGAAGTTCTAAGCATTCCAATTTGGGACAGTAAACCACACCAGGCTACCAAATTTAACTGGTTTATCAAACAAATTTTGACATAATAGCATTTTAAGATGGTGAATGCCTTCTTAAGAGACCAAGGGAGTGTCCATAAATCTGTGAAGAAATTCCTTTTCTGTGAAAAATCATATTATTTAATAATATATGCAGGCATAAATTGCAAAAACACTCAAGTTTCTCTAAGTGCCCTGGTGTAAATTTCCTGGAGGGTGAGCAAAGAGGATTACGGACTGTTGCAGGTAACTCCTTGAGTCCCAAACTCGGCAAAGGGAGCTTGACGTTGGGAGCATCCTCACAAGCCTCAGTCTTAGCACAGTTTATGTACTGTGCCCATTCTAGGGCTCCACTGCATTTATTCACCTTTGTATCTTATTTTCTTTTGATCAATGAGTATCGAATGGTTGAATGAAAGATTGAATCCCAAATAGCATTCACAGTTGGAGCTGTATTTTACATGACAGAGGCACAGACAATTTTGGGAAGGGTGGTAGATAGTAAATCAGGTTTTGAATTGATTTAATTTTGGCCACTTTATAAACATAATGTAACATTTTCAAAAGCTCTAAGGCCTTTTGAAAGCTTTTAAAAGAATAGTATAGTAGGCATCATTTTCCAAATTTATTCATGGATTTAGTCGTTTATTTAGTCATGGATTTGTGTGTGTGTGTGTGTGTGTGTGTGTGTGATCTTACATTTCTTGTACTATATGGTCTACTCTTTGGAGAAAAACATTTTATGTGTTACTTAGTTGGGTCAGTTTCTGATGCCTGGCTTCTATCTCAGAGTCTCCTGCTTTCAAGTTAATACCTAGATCTAATTTATTTCACTATTGATTGACCTTGACGCTCCAAAGTCCTGAATTCAAAATTATTGGCTCTCCAATGGGAGGCATCAGAGGGGTCTTGCTGGTTTTCAAATCTTTAAAATATTTTCCAGCTCTGATCCTGTTACAATGAGAAAATATATTAAACCTTGCTTGTCCGAGGATTACCCAGAGTTATTTGACCAGAAGTACCACCTCCATTTTCTTTGCTTAACACCAATTAACTCTTCATGGAAGATGGTTTGGGGAACTTTGCTCTATTCAATTCTACCTTGAGAAATATTGCTCTGAATTAAGCAAAATTTCAGTGACAACTTCAATCAGGGTATTAATTTTTTTTCACTGTTGACTTCCATTGATGATGGGGGCAGTTTATCATATATTGTTAGGAGAGTATCTAACATATTACATATGTTTAATAAATATTTGCTAAATTATACTGATGTTAAAATATAAGTAACAGCCTAGTTGCATAATCAGTTTACTTATGTTTTCCTTAACTTGTTAGTATGTAAAATATTCTCCCAGTAAGTAGAAAAATACAAAAAGAGGATGTTGAGTTTACAAGTGCTATTCAAAAAGCATTCATCATTTTTAATTTGAATGAGAACAATCTACTACCTTGGAATTAGTCACAAATTCTAGGAAAGACAGTTCTGAAATAACTGTTCCTAACACTTTTTTTAATAGTGTGGATGGTTTCTTTGCACAGTGGGGGGAAATGGTTTTTCTTTCATTTACTTATTTATTTTATAATAAATTTCCTGGTAGCACATGTGACTTGGAGATATTTGACAGACTGCACCTTCCTTAAAAAAATAAAATTTCATTTAACCTGTTAGTACCGTGTTAGCAACTTTTCGGAAACATTTTTTTAACTGGCCCAGGAAATATATAATTGTACTATAGGTATACAATGGAATATTGCATAGCAGTTAAAATGAATATACTAGATCTATAATATCAATAAGGAGAGATATCAAAATGATAATATATATGGAAATTAAAGAGGAGACTTGCACAATACAATAGCCCTTGTTCTTGAGGCATAAGATGGAGACACAGTTTGCTATGGTGATTTTAGGAGCTTGTCCTCTAGGGTCAGCTTGCACAGTTGGAATCCTATCTCTATCATTACTAGTTGTGTGACCTTGGGGGAAGTTATTCAACCTCTCTATGCTTCCAATTCTCCTTCTATTAAATGGGGGATAAAAATAGTACCTACCTCTTGGTAATTATGAAGCTTAAATGAGTTCATATTTGCACATCTCTTCGAAGAATGTCTATACATAGTAAGCACGATGTTTCATATCACTGTTGTTATTAGGGAAAGTATTATAATGTGCACTGGTGCTTACCAACTTCACAAAATGGCATGGGGAGGGTAACAGAGGGGATTTCAATTTTATCTGTACTATTTTATTTCCTAAGAGAAAAGGTCTGTAGCTTTTATGAAAATGTAACATTTGCTAATTTTGAGTAGCAGGGTCATAAACATATTCTAATTTATCTGTTGTATTTTTCTATTTTTTTTAACTAAAAAAATCATTGAAAAATTAAAAAAAACAACAAAAGTAACAAAAAGACAATAAAACAAAATCACCACGCAGGCTCTCTTACTAGAAAAATGGAGGGTTATTAAATTAGTAATGCCACTGGTAATTATTCAAAGGAACATAATCTCATTATTAAATAAACGTAGAATTGTAAAAATTCGAATGAGAGATTTGTAGTGAATGAATTATCTCCCTGCCCCCCCAGTCCTCCCCCTTCTGGTAATGCAGTATGTTGGATATTGCTAGTTGTCCCCAGAAATGTTCTCATATCATGTCTTAATTTCCTAGGGCTGGTGTTACAAAGTACCTCAAATTAGGTGGCATAAAACAACCGAAATGTTTTGTCTTGAAGTTTTGGTCGCTAGAAGTCCAAAATCAAGGTGTGGGCAGGGCTGGCAGGACTCGGCTTCCTTCAGAGTCATAGGGAAGAATCTGTTCCATGCCTCTTCTAGCTTCTGGCGGGGGCTTGCTGCCTACCCGTGGTATACTCTGCTTTCATGATTACATGACATTCTCCCTTCTGTTTCTCTCCTGCTCTGTGTCCAAATCTCCCCTCCTTATAAGGACATTAATCCAGTCATACTGGATTAATGGCCTACCTTACGCCAGTTGCCCTCATTTTAACTTGCCTAATTCCATCTCTGATGACCCTATTTCCAAATAAGGTCATATTCTGAGGTACTGGGGAGTGGGACTTCAACATATCTTTTTGTGGGACATAATTCAATATATAATACACAGTAACAGAAGTTTTAGTTGGACAATAGGCCATCCAATAAAGGCTACATTTCCTTGACTCCCTTGCAGCCAGGTGTGGCCAAGTGATTCGGTTCTAGAGAACTGAACGTGAACCTCGGTAATGTGTGACTTTCTTGTTCTTCCCTTAGAGAAGGAATGTACCTTTCCCTTTTTCTTCTTTCTACTTGCAGGAATATGGACATGGTGTGTTGAGCTGGAGCACCATCACGGGTGCTTGGACTTACATGTGTGAGAGAAATGAACTTTAACATGTTAATTTTAGGTAGGTTTTACTGAAGCTGATATGATATCCTAATATAAGCACCTCACTTTATTTTAGGGAATCATTCCATCTCTACTCTTTGTCCATGTGTTTAGGAAAGGTATTGATTTCATTTCTGGATTGAGGAGTGAGTTTGTGGGCCAAGATGGACCACTGTATGGTAATAATGTGTTTTAGTTTGCTAAATGCTGCCTATGCAACATACCAGAAAGGACTTGGCTATTACAATGGGATTTATTAGGTTAAATGCTACAAAAAATCTGAGAAAAATGTCTAAATCAAGGCTTCATCAGGCGATGTATTTCTTCCTAAGAACTGGCTGCTGGTGGTCTTGGATTCCTCTCACATGGCAGGGCACAGTGGTAGTGTCTGCTAGTCTCTCCTTATCCTTCAGGCCTCATTGCTTTCAACTTTGATCTGCTCTGTCTGTGGCTTTTCTGTCTCCCTGTTTTGTTGATTTCAACTTCTGGAGGCTTCTCTGTCTCTGCAGCCTTTTTTCTGTATCTGTCTTTCTATTCTTCCATTTATAAAGGACTCCAGTAAGAGGATTAGGACCTACCCAGGGTCCTGCAATCTAATAAAAGTAATTTAATTCAAAGTTTCCCGCCAACAATAAGTTTACATGCATAGGGATGGATTCGTTTTAAGAACAGGATTTTTTGATCCATCCAGCTTCAACTGTCACAGTACGTATGTTGGAATTGTCGAGAAAGGAAAAGGCCTCTTTCCACTGGGGTGACTAGACAATAAGCTTCAAACATAGTACTATTGGTGGCAACTTTGCTATCACAGGGCAAGGGGCTTCCTGAGAGTAGAAGAAATGAGATCAATTCCCTACTACATCATTTTCAGGCTTAGATCGAGTTATGGCTAGAATTTTATACAGTTGGGATTTTCAGTTACATGAGCCAATAAATTATATTTTTGTTGCTTAAATCAATTTGTGCTTGTTTCTATCACTTTAAACTTAAAAATTCCCCAGTAATGCAAGGTTGATACCATCTGACCTTCGGTGTTAGCATTCCCAACTTTTTAGAATATTTTCCTGTTATCCACTGCTGTTTAACATTTTCTTCCTACTCATCCTCCCAATCTTTAGTGACTTGAAATGACAATTTGTTATTATTTCTCATATTTATTTGGGTTGCATGGGCTCAGCTGGGCAGTTCTTGCTTTATTCTCTCAGGTGTCACATTCCAGGTCAGCTGGGGGTGAAGTAATCTGAAGACTTGATTGGGTTGGATATCCCAAGTGGCTTCTTCACACACGTATCAGACATTCTCATTGCAACTTCCTTCCCCTGGAGTAATTGCAACCCTTCTTCTGACCCAGCCTTAAAAGCCATACAGCATCACTTTTGCTAAATTTCATTGGTTTCAAGCAAATCGCAGTCCCAGACCAGATTCAATGGGAGGGGATACTGGAAGGTATGGTTCATTGTGAGGCATCTTTGAAGGCAAGTTGCTACGTTTTTTGTTTTTTTTTTCCTTTCAATTTTTTTCTTAGTAAAAGTCCGATTTCCCTTTGTGGTCTGAATCAATAGAATACCTGATTATTACTCTAAGTTGCAAAGCAAGGTTTGGACACAAGTGGTTAAATAGACTCTCTGCGATCTGTATACTTCCAGTTGTAGCCCTCTCTTACGTGGGAGTTTGGGCCTTCCAGCTGCCCATCTTGCAAGGTTGCTTGTCTGCGGAAGCTTTTGTCATCTCTGGAACAGAACATAACACATTTTGGATCAAAGTCTGGATACAATGTATGTTTCTCTGAGGAAGCATTAGATATTTCTTTATAATCCCCACCCCTGTAGACATTAACATTGTTATTTTTTGAGAAAATGTTTCCACCTGGTAGATTATAAACCTCCCGGTACAGGTGGAAAAATTGTCCTTGATCATAGAGAAACAACTGGCTGGATTCTATGCTAATCAGAGAGACCTCATTCTCTGTGTGTGGGAAAAAATTTCTTAATGAACCTCTTTGAGGCAAAAGCTATTTGAATGATTTTTCTGAATGACGCAATATCGAGCTCAGGAGAGGCAGCTGAAATCTGGCTACAGAGACTAAGATGTTGAAAAAGACTGAATGTCCAGCTGGGATTCCTGCTAGTCACTGGCTTGCAATAGAAACTTTGATAAAATATGACATTTCTGAAGTGCAAATTCTCTAGGGAAAGTAAAGCTATTTAAATTGAGACAATGAATAAAAGAAATGGTCCTCATAATTAAACATGGAGGTGTTGGCCAAGACTTGATAATGGAATTTTAATCTCTTATTTATATCAAGTATTTGAAACCAGAGACTAGCCATGCCTCAGAGCTTACCACTGATAGATACCAATTTGGGGGTTTGTTTCTAAAGCGCTTAAGTAGTAATCAATTTGCTAACAAAGCCATCATTCACCCAGTTTCTCAATCTCTATCTTATAGGGGCTTAGGCAGGCCACATTACTGTTGGGTTTTAAGGGACATGCTGACAGAGGTGTTCTACCTGAGTTAATATGAGGCTAGGCAAAGCAGATTCCATGGGGGAACCCAAAAGACAGAACCCCAGAGACACCAGATGCAAATACCTAGTCAAACAGGACCAAGATCAAGATGGAAGCATATGTGTAGCAGACCGAGGGACCTTATGACAAGTACCTTAAATGCAACAACAACATGTACTTTACACACTAGTATCCCCATGAAGCCAAAAATAGGGGAATAATATTAACAAGAGCAGCAGCAAAACAACAACCAAAAAAACCCCAAACATTTATTGACCATTTATTATGTGCTAGATACTATTTTAAATGTTTTAAATGGATTATCCCATTTAATTAAAAAAATTCTGTGAGGAAAGTGTGTATTCCTATTTTATAGATGAGTAATTAAAAGCCAAGAAGAGGAAAGCAAATTGCCCAGTCATATCTTGCAAGTGGGTAGCAGAGCTGGAAGTTAATCTTACCTACGTCTAATCCCAAAGCCCACACTCTTAATCGTGATTTGGACAGCCAGCTTCAGATGTTCAGATCCACTTACAGTTTGCACAGGGACTTTGAGTGATGAGGACAGGTCTTAATTTTCCTGGGACAGCCCCCGATGTGACTATTCTGTACCATTTTCTGCATAAGTACCCTTATACTTGCTGGAAAACAAGTCCTTATTGCTGACTTGTGCGATAGTGTCACTTTTTTTCTAGGAGGTCAAGCCAGGGAAGGCTGACCAAATTCAGAGAAACCACATGGGAGCCCAGCATCGGTCATGCCTTTATTACTTACAGACCTCACCTGGTGGCGGCAGGCTGGGAGAAGCTCTGCCTACTTACAGGACCTGGTGGCAGCTGGCTGGGGGAAGCTTCATGTGGTGCTCTGCCATCTCATGTAGC
>PVKH010049293.1:0-10113 GCA_004027955.1 Chaetophractus vellerosus | reverse complement strand
TGAAAACCAAAATAATTTTTTTTTTCCCCAAGGGTCAGGCTCTTAAGAGAGAATAGATTTGAGGGCAGTTTCTGAAAATCTTGCTTTGTATATCATATTCTATTCCCTAAATTGCTATAAATTTATAGAATTTATACCATGAACTCTCAAGGAGCCCCATATCTAATATGGCCCTTGGTGGTAGAGTAGTACTGAGCAGTGGGATGGCGGCCAGGCTCTCCATGAATGCTGGTGCACCGACCCCACCCTCTCAGAGCATTGGGGTGGTGGCACTCTCCCGGAATACCAAGGTGCAAGGCCTGTCCCCTCCAAGTGCAGGGGAGGACCCACCCTTTCCACACACGTGGATGAGCTGTTCCCTTGGCCCCAGGAGATCTTTTCTGTCCAGACCTTTGCTTCCACGGTTCTGCCCTTGAAGTCATGCTTCCTTCAATCCATTCCTTCTCTGTCCCTTACAGTCCAGGCCAGCAGTAATTCTGCTGATACAAAGTTTTGCAAAAATCTTGTCAGCTTTGAATGCAGTTCAAGGGGGCCAAACCATCAGACAAAAGAACTTCCCACGGATCTTTCATGGTAGCTGCATTTGCAATCCTGACTTGCACTGAAATGGCTGACTGGCTCCATGGTCAGCCACACCCTCTTTAGCAGAGGGGCAGAGAGTTGTTCAGCTAAACCCTCACATGGAGCCCTGCCCTCTGGGGAATCTCTTCCCGAAATCTCAGGGAGGTCCCTAAGGAAGCCACTTCCGGCCCTAGTCTCAGAGTGCCTGAGTACACTGAGAATTTTCAAAATCATTGATTCCGGTTTATCTGTGCTTAAGAATTTAATTCTCAGTTTATCCCTTTCCTCCCACTTTTTACTATAAGATGCAAGGAGAAACCAGTCTGTGTCACCTATACTCAGCTTAGAAATCTCATCTAAATATCTAAGTTCATTGCTTTCAAGTTCTGCCTTCCATCCAACAGTAGAACTCAATTTTTCCAGGTTCTCTGCCACTTTCTAATGAGGACCATCTTTCCTATAGTTTCCAGTGACACAGTCATCATTTCCTTCTATGGCCTCATTAGATGTACATTTAACATCCATGTGTTTGAGGCTTTTATGGACCCCAGAAAATCTTGTCCGTAGGGTTAATTCATTCCTGTGGGTGTGAACCTATTGTAGGTGGGATATTCTTTTGATTAGATTATTTCAGTAGGGTGTGGCCCAAGGTGGGCCTTAATCCTCTTCCTGGAGTCCTCTGTAAACGGGATGAATTCAGACAGAGAGAGAGAGAAACCCACAGAACACAGAGAAAAAGGCATAGGAGCAGAGAAAGAGAAAGCCATGAGAACAAGGAGCTGAAACCAATGGATTCTGGGAGAGAGTAAGCCAGAAACTGAAGCAACAAAATCCAGAAGAGCAGGAGATGCCTACATGTGTCAGTCTTTGGGGAGAAAGCATCGCTTAACGCTGCCTTGATTTGGACACTTTCATGGCCTCAGAACTGCAAGCTTGGAACCTAATAAATCCCCATTGTAAAAGCCAACCCATTTCTGCTATATTGCTTTTGGCAGCTTTTAGCAAACTAAAACAGTCCATATTTCTACCAACAGTCTCTTCAAAGCAATCTAGTCTTTTTCTATCAAGCACTTTACAACTCTTCCAGTCTCTACCCATTACCGAATTCCAAAGCTGTTTCCACATTTTCATCACAGCATCCCACTTTCCAGTCCCAAAAGCTGTCTTAGCTTCTGGTCTGTTAAAACAAATACCATGCGGTGGTTTGGCTTAAATGATGGGGATTTATTGACTCACGGTTTTGAGGTAGGAGAAGTCCAAAATGTAGGTGTTAGCAAGACGGTGCTTTCTCCCATAAGACTGTAGCATTCAGGGGCTGGCTGCTGGTGATCCTTGGTCCTTGGTTTTTCTGTCACATGGCAATGCACATGGTGATATCTTCTTTCTCCTTTGGATTTCATTGACTTCCAACTTCTTCTCATGACTTTCTCTGTGTCTGAATTTCATTCTGTTTATAAAGGTTCTGCTTATAAGCCCAACCTTATTCAGGTGGACCACACCTTAACTCAAGTAAAATCTTTAAGAGATCCAGAAAGCAGACCAGGACTAAGAATATGTCTACCTGTGGTACAAAAGTCAAACCACCACAGAACATGTTTTAAAAGTGCCACTAGGGGACTGGATTTTAGCTAAGTTTTGACACACACACGTATTAGATTGAAGTAATCAGATTTGAACAGGTAGAAAGAAGGGGCAGACAGGCCTCAGGTGCATGGAAGCTTAAGGGAGAGAGGGCTGGAGTAGTTCCCGAGTCACAAATAATGAATAATCGAGTTTGGCAGGAGTTTAAGTTTTGTGGAGGGAGGCCTGGAAGGTGGACTCGGAAAAACAGAGGCCCTTGAATGCCAGTGTGAGAATTTTGGCCTTTTTCCTATTGGCAGTGGGTAGCTTTTTATATTCAGGAGAGTGATCAAAGCAGTATTTCTGGAAGATTAATCTGTCGTGGGGGTACAAGATAAATTAGAAGGGCTGGACTATAAGCAAGGAAATCAGTTAGTGGGCTCTGAGCCAGGGAAGAGGCATTTAACCAGGAAAAGAAAGTGATAAATAGGAGAGTTATGTGAAGGAAAAATCAACAAGACTCCATGACCAATTGGCTATGGAAGGAATCATGAGAGCTAGAGCATCCTTTAGAGGCAAAAGAATTCAGTTCACTTTCCTGCCTTGGCGGCAATCTCTTCAGAACACAGCTCCTACTCCTACATTAGGCATCACACTGAATAAATACAATTAAACATCATCTAAGCAATATAGTATATAAGGTTATGGTGAAATTAAGAGTTACAATAGTTGGAAGAAACCTTAAAGAGGAACCTGTTAATAAAATTTCTCCCTTGTCTCCCTGCCTGCCATCTGCTTAATAAAAAATAGTAAATGTTGAATCCTTATATTAGATACCAGCATAGTTTTTAATTGCTTCATATTTTTTCTTTATGAAAACCATTCAAGAAAAAGACCCCGCAATGATAACAGCAAGAACAATAACAACCAACAATCAAACTTCATACTACCTGGCATTTTACCCTATTGGAGAAAAGTTCTTGGCCTCCTCTGTTGGCATTCCATATTTCTGCTGTATGAACGGGTTGAGCTATGGAAATCACTCACTGTTGTTATTTACGGCTCATTCCACAGCTTTGAAATTAAGTTTACATCTAGGTGTAAGTAGATATTCATTACCTTTCTAAAATGCCATTTAAGAAACTGATTGCTTGGGGACTAGAAGGAATAGAAGGGAACATTTCACATTTGGATGGTTGACCCTGGTCATAAAATGCCACATCCAGAAGTTCTATATTTATGGTGCATACTGCTACTTCTACTAGTGGGCCAGGCTGACTCTCCTAGGTTTCTTTGCATCTTTCAGTTTTTAAACAATATATCTTATTTCTAGTGTAAAGCTTTTGTGTTCTGAAAAGTATTATGCATGTTGATAGCAAGATATAATTAATTAATGAACCATCTAAAACAACACTCTAATTAGCTAGCAAAATTTGAGAGGTTTATTTATACTGAAATTTAAAAAAAACACAAAAAAAATGAATAGAAGGGAATATGTAACCCACTAGAAGCAAAAAGCTAAGAAATAAGTCATTTCATCACAAAGAACATCCCACATAAGGATGGCTGTGAGGCTCAGAAATCACCTAGTCCTAGAACTTATACTTCTCTGAGGTGCTTTTCTTTCCCCAAAGAAGTCATAACAGGTATATATATATATATTATATATAAAATGGCTTTCTGTTGGAGAAATGAAAGTACTTTCAAAACAATCTCATAACGTTGTGGTGGAGGAAATGATGGCAGGTTTTATATTACCCCCATTATACAAGTGATGGAGGCACTGATAAATGGAGTCAGTGGCAATGTCACAAATAGATGCCAGGCCTTCTGATGTACAGCTAAGACTTTAGTAGTTAAATGAAAAATATATTCCTGGTTTGCTCAGCCCTTTGTCATCTTCTCTACCGAACCTTTCTCATTGGTTTTAACCCTTGCTCATTCTTCTACAGACACGTATTTTTCCCTCCAAGAGATAGGGCTCCTGGCTCACTGTTTGAATTTGAATCTTATATTGCAAAATGATATTGCAAACAAGTGCTAAAATAGTAAAATCAAAATATTTAGTTGGGGTGTCCCTCCCCACCAAGAACAGCTTTGTGATAAAAAAAAATAGATGGACTGCAACCTTTATTTACACTTACAATGAGTAAAATAAGCCAGACACAAAAGGATAGTGTATGATCTCACTTATATGAAATGTGGAGAATATGCAAATTCAGAGAGGCAGATAGTAGATAACAGGTACCAGAGTAGGGGTGAGGTGGGGGATGGGGAATTAATGCTTAAGGCGTACAGGATTTCTGTTTGGAAAAGTTTTTGTAATGGATGATGGTGATGGTAGTAGCATAACATTGTGAATTATATACTCAAAAATGGGTAAAATGGGAAATGCTATGTTTTATGTTACCACAATAAAAATTTTTTTATAAAAAAGTGATGGCAGGAAGTGGTTGTAGCTCAGTGGTTGAGCAACTGCTTCCCATGTACGAGGTCCCAGGTTCAATCCCGGTACCTCCTTAAAAGAAAAAATCAGATGAATGGGGATAAGCAAATTGTGGTATATACATACAATGGAATATTACTCAGCTGTAAGAAGGAATGAAGCATTGATACATGTGACAACATGGATGAATCTTGAAGACTTTATGTTAAGTGAAGTAAACCAGTCACTGAAGGACAAATGTTATATGACCTCACCGATAAGACCTAAGCAAATTGAGCAGACTCATAGAGCAAAAGTCTGGAAGATAGATTATCAGGAGACAGAAAGGGAATAGAGTGAGGTGAGCCAATGCTCACTATGGGCAAAACCTATGATAAGGTGGAAAGGGGGTGGTTTGGCAGTGAATAGGGGTGATAGTGGTACAGGGATGTGAGAGGGGTCAATGGTGCTGGAATGTGACGGTTAGCAGGGTGGGGGGTTGGGATGGACTATCTATGAAACTGGGGGAAGGACTGGAGGAAGGAACAGGTGAATTCTGGGGATTTGTAGGTCAGTGGTCAAAACTACAATGGTGGGAATGCTTTTTTTTTGGTAAATATGGCAGGGGAGGTTGCTGGTACAGGGCGTTGGTGGTGGTGGGATATGTGGGAAAAGGTGTACCTGGAGCATGCTTCTATAGAATATGACTGTGTTCATCTTGTTGTAGGGTGTTATTTCAGTGGGTGGAGACCCACATAATAAACAAGAAAATATTAAACTCTCATCCTGGGAATCCTGCTTTGTTCTCAAATAGAGGGGCAAGAGGCAGCACCTAATAAAAGAAATTAGCCCAGTATGTCAAACCCTCAATATTAATGAGTGTAACTATGAACTTTCTTGTTCAAAAATTGAAACTTAGTGGTTGCCATAGGTTCTGAGGGGAAGGTGAGGGAGGAATAGGTGGAACATGGGGCATATTTGGGACATTGGAGTTTGTAGCGGTTTCATTTTATTTATGAATTCCAAAAAAAGAAGGATTATGTTTGCAAACTGGTTGTTCCTCTGGGTGTGACCCCTTTGATTGTATTAGATCCAGGTGAGATGTCTTTGATTAAATTATGGTAAGATTAGGGCTTCTATTCAACCGTGTCAGTAGGGTGTAACTCAGGGTTGAGTCCCCCTCCCCTTGCTAGGCTATATAAATGAACACTCAATCAAAAAGACACACATAAGAAGATACACAGGAAGAGAGCTCCATAGACACGGCAGAGGAGAGAACTTTGAACCTGTGGCCCTGGAAAGAGAGACGAGCCCTATGCCAGCCTACAGCTGAGATCAGAAGAAGCTGGGCCCATGAACCTTCAGAGGAAGAAGGAAGGCTTAACCCTTGCAGAGATCACCTGCCATCTTGCTTCAATACGTGGCAACTGACTCTGGTGAGAAAACAGACTTGCGCTGGACTCTTTAGGGACTTGTAACTATAAGCTTTTACCCAAAATAAATACCCTTTATGAAAGCCAACAGATTTCTGGTACTTTGCATCAGCACCCCCTTGACTGATTAATTCAGAGTTGTTCTGTGTGATCTTGCAATGACAGATAGAGACCATTATACATTTTGTCAGACCTATAAAAGTATATGGTGCAAAAGGTAAACCATAATGTAAACCGCTGACCATGGTTAGTTGCAGTGCTTCAATAATTGTTCATCGATTATTACAGATGTACCATACTCATGTAGAATGTTATTGGTAGGGGAGGATGTGGGGAGAGGGAGTGGGGTGTATGGGAATTGCCTGTATTTTCTATGTGACTTTTCTGTAACCTAAAGCTTCTCAGAAAATAAAGTGGGAAAAAAAGACATTGGGGGAACATATAGATGAAATTGCCAATATAGATAGATAGATCGTACAGAGATGAAAAACACAATGCAAAAAATTTTTTATTTTATTATTTTTTGTTTTTGTTTATTATATTATTGTTATTTTTTTGGTTGGCTTTGTTTTAGGGGAAGTTTTAGGTTACAGAGGGGTTGCAGCTTTGGTAGGGCAGGGCCACTGGTCTGGGGTGTCCACTGGTGGGAGGTGTGTGTGGGGTTGCACCTGGGGCATGCCTCTCTGGAGTGTGAGTCTGTTAATGTGGTCATGGGGTGTTGTCTTAGTGGATGCAGAGACAGAATAACCCATGGAATATTGAATTCCCATACTGGCGAGTCCTATTACATTCTCTCATAGAGTGGTGAGAATCTCTGGAGCACATGGGCAGTGCCTAGTAATAGAGGGCAGGTGATTGAGCCAGGCCCTTGATATTGATGCTTGTACTTATAAACCTTGTTCTTGTGAAATCAAAACTTGGCCTGGTAATATATATTGCCTAAGACTTACCTCCTGAGGGCCTCCTTGTTGCTCAAAGGTGGCCTTTCTCTAAGCCAAACTCAGCATATAAATTCACTGCCTTCCCTTTCCCCTGCCACCCAACATGGGACATGACTCCCAGGGATGAGCCTTCCTGGCACTGAGGGATAAATACCAAGTGCCAACTATGGATGCATTTGGAGAAAGACCTAGACCAAAGGGGGAAACAAATGCAAATGAGTATTTATGGCTAAGAGATTTCAAAGGGAGTTGGGAGGTCATTCCAGAGGTTATTATACTTACACATGTCTCAGGAGACTCTCACTGTCTGCCACAGTAAACAGTGCCTCAGAGAGGGGTGCTCCTGGGGCTCTAGAGACATCTACACACTATAGGCCAGGCAGACAACCCTAGGAAATTGACACCCCATCAGTGGGCCTAATCTTGCAATATGTGATAATCCATCTTCCCCAATGTATCAGAGTTGGACTCATTTGTAATGTTCCTACATATAATTCTTCTATCCCATTTATTTGAATGTATAATTAGCACTATATCTGTTAAATATACATCCCAGAGATTTAAATCTTCCAGCTGTTCATATGCCGTGTGAGCCTTGAATCTCAACAGAGTTGCAGCCAATACTTACTCTCCAGTTCACCAGATTTACCCAGGATAACTAACAAAAGGATGGTGATGGACAATGCCTAACCCAAGAAGCAGAGAGTATCTACAACTGCAAGCAGGACAGTTCCATCCATCTGCCCCAAGGGATCTAAGCTCCCTCTCCATTGGAAGCAGAGTTGTGTATCACCATCCCAAAATACTCAAGATAGAGGAATGAACCAACATTAGGGGGGGGAATGCAACTATAGACTAAAGTAGACTTATTATTATTCTAGTAATGGAAGGACTTGTAATATTAATATAAAGACAGTGGTCACCAGAGGTTCTGGGGAGAGGGAAAGACCCAGTGTAGGGGCTGATGCCCAGCCAGATGGGGGGATGGGTGGTGGTAGTGGTAGTGGTAGAGGATGGCACTTTATTTATTCCAGTTTTTTATTATGAACCTTTTCACACATACAGAAAAGTTGGACAACTAGATCACCCATGGGCCTCCACCTGTGACTGTTAACATTTTGACCTTCACTTGTTCAATCTATCTATCCCTATATATAGTTTTTGATGAAACATTTGAAAGTAAGCTCCAGAGGTGGTGACATCCACCCTTAAATACTAAAGAGAAAAACACAACAGTACAGTAGAAAAAGCATGTTCTTTGGAGTTAGACCTTGGCTTGAATTTTAGCTCCACCTGACTGTGTGACTTTGGGAACAACCATTTAATTTTTCAGCACTAATTTCTTTTCTTTGAAATTATACCCTTGAATTGGTGTTATTGAGGCTATTAAATATATAATATACATAAAGCTTTTGGCACAGTGTCTGGCATGTAGAATGTATTCAGTACGTGACAATTCTTTTTCCCTTATGTGATATTTAGCTGAGAAATGACCCTTGTGTTCATTGCAGACATTCTAAAGTTGAGGCTCAGGCTCACATCTACCTGAAAGCTGAAAATATTATGCCACAGGACAGATTAGCACAATTAATAAAGGGCTGAAGCCTTTCAAAGTCTAAATCACCCTGGTTCACATGGTTAGCAAAATCTTTTGAAATCCTGTCTATGTTCGGATAGTTCCCCATGGTGTAAAACCCATCTTCCCTAGATAGAAAGGAAAGCACCAACATTTCTCCTTTGCCTCCAAGGTGTGGTCATGTGATTTAGGTCACTCTAATCAGATGTACACAGTAGAGATGGAGAACCAGAAGTGATTTATGTGAGGAAGCAGGTGGGGTGCAGGACATCCATTTTGCAGGCACAGATGGCGTGAGAGGCAGTGTGGTTCTGGAATCATCAGGAATCTTCCCAGCCTGTTCTGCTTTGGGATTCTGGGGATTGTTCCTGGAAGCCCAGTCCAAAGCCTTGTTTCTTCAATTCTTTCAAAGACTCTGTGAGCATTGTAATATTTTTTTAAAAACCGCTGCCTTCTTAAAAAAGATAGAATAGACTTTATGGTTGGCAACTAAGAACACCGACTTTCACAATGCTGAAAGTTCCCACCATTTCAGTTAGCCTTGCTTCTTGCCACAACAAATTCCCTTGCATTAATTTTGCAACATGGCTAAGTGTAATAACAGGTCCTAATATTCTTACATAATAATGGGGCTTATATAAGCGTGGGGCTATGAACAAGGGGCACTGACTCCTCCCACCCTAAGGGCTTGGATGGTGTCCTTGGGCTGCCGGCCAAGAGGTCCTTGCAGCTTATAATAGCTTTCCCCGACTTGGTAAGAGTAGTCTAAAGGGTTCCTTAAGTGTTTCTTCCACATCACATGTAGGCAGTTCTCATTAATTTGGCTATTTTAGAAAAGCAAAGAGATAGTTGGAAAGAAATTTCTGTTATCATAACAGACTAGTAGTGGATTAATGGAAGATTTTTATGTAATTTTAAAAAATTAAAATAATGGACAATTCAGGAATGAAGCCGCCTTACTACATAAGCAGATTTTTTCCTCCTAAAATATTTGGGTTCTTTTAAACAACCTATACAAGTCTTAGACCAAGCAAACTTTTTTTGGATAGAGTTTTAATAAAGTGGTTTAAAGTCACATGATGATAGAGAGCTACTAGCTAGAAGATATAACAAATGTGGCAACATATGAAAAGTTGGTAAATCTGGGAATTTGGGTAGGGGATATATTGGAATTCTTTGTATTGGTATTGTATTATTTTTACAATGGTCCTGTAAGTTTGAAATTATTTTAAAATAAGTTTTCTTAAGTCACATGGTAGCAATAGTCACATCCATTTATTCAATAAATATTTATTGTGAGCTACTGTATGCCAGATATTGTGCTAGGTGTTTGCACAAATAAGGTGTTAGATAAAGAAGATATAGTACCCTTGTTTTAGTTTACCATGCTGCTATGACAAATACCATACAATGGGTAGGCTTAACTAGGAATTTATTGGCTCACAATCTGAA
Source organism: Chaetophractus vellerosus (assembly GCA_004027955.1). Lineage (NCBI taxonomy): Eukaryota > Metazoa > Chordata > Mammalia > Cingulata > Chlamyphoridae > Chaetophractus > Chaetophractus vellerosus. Next base: position 165 of record PVKH010049293.1, on the reverse strand, counting down.
AGGGCAGAAGTCCAAACTCAAGATATTGGCAGGCTTGCTTTCTCCCCAAAGTCTGTAGTGTTCTGGTGCTGGCTTGCCACGGTTCTTGGGGTTTTCTGGCTTGCATCTCTGCCACCTGTCACGCACCCTCTCTCTCCTTGTGCTGGCTTTTCTGGTTTCTGCTGA
>PVKH010049292.1:0-10115 GCA_004027955.1 Chaetophractus vellerosus | reverse complement strand
CAAACATGGAATTTGGGACCAAGAGAGGGTTGCATCTCATACCTTCAAATTTACATAAAATTCTTTCCTTTGTATCCTAGCAACAGGGAGAGAAACAAGTTACTTTCAGGTATTCAGTCATCCTACATTCATCAATCACACAATGGGAGAAAATATTTGGAAAACATATGTCTGATAATAGTTTAATATACAGAATATATAAATAAGTCATTCAACAGAACAACATAAAGACAAGCCAATTAATAAATGGGCAAAAGGCATGAACAGATATTTCTCCAAAGGAGATATATAAATGAGCATAAAGCACGAGAAAAGATGCTTAAAATCATTATCCATCAGGAAAATGCTAATCAAAACTACAACTCAAATGATATACCATTTCACACCCTCTAGAATGGCTGCTATTTTTAAAAAGCAGATCATTACAAGTATTAGAGAGGATGTGGAGAAATTGGAACACTCACCCACTGCTGGTGGGAATGAAAATTAGGCAGACACTGTGGAAGAAAGTTTTGCAGTTCTTCGGAAAAGTTAAATAGAGAATTACCATATAATCCAGCATTCCCACACTTGGTATATATACCCAAAGAATTGAAAGCAGGAACTCAAACAGATATTTACACTTCTATGTTCATAGCAGAATTATTCACAATTGCCACAAGATGGAAGCAATCTATGTGTCCATCGAAAAATGAATGGTTAAACAAATTCATGCAATGGAATATTATTCAGTCACAAAATGGAATGAAGCTTCTATAAATGCAGAAACATTGAAGACCTCATGTTGAGTGAAATAAGTGAGACACAAAAGGACAAATATTATATGAAATCACTTATATGAAAAAATTAAAATAAGCAAAATCATAGAGTCAGAATTTATACTATAGGTTACCAGGGGAAGGAATAGAGATAGGGAATGGGAAGTGTAGTAGTTTGGTATTATTTATGAATTCCATAAAGAAATATATGATTATGTTTATAAACTGGTCTGTTCCTCTGGGTGTGATACTCTTTGACTGTATTAGATTCAGCTGAGATGTCTTTGAATAAGTTATGTTAAAATTAGGGCTTTGATTTGAAAATGTCATTGGGGCATGCAGTGTTGTGTCCCCACCCCCTTGATTGGCTGATAAAACAGATTTTCACACAGAAATAGACCCACAGAGAAGATACATAGAGGATCCTGCTACCCTGGGATGAGAGATGACCCTGGTAGTTTACAGTGGACCTTGTGAAGAGAACAGAGCAACTGAGCCCAGAAAGAAATGAGCCACAGAAGAAGAGAGATGAGTCCTATGCCAGCCTACAGCTGAGATTGGAAGAAGCTGGGACCATGGGGCCTTAAGAGGAAAGAGGAAGGATGAATCCTCACAGACATTGCCCACTATATTGCTTCAACATGTGGCAACAGACTTGGGGTGAGGAAGTACCTCTTATGGTACATTGTGTTGGACTTTTTAGAGCTTTATGACCATAAGCTTCTACCCTAAATAAATACCCCTTTTAAAAGCCAGCAAATTTTTGGCTCTTTGCCTCAGTACCCCCTTTGGCTGACAACTACAACAAGTTAAGTCTTAAAATGTACAGTGTTCCTATTTGGAACACTGGAAATGTTTTGGTAATACATGGTGGTGATGGTTATTTAACATTGTGAATGTAATTAACAACACTGAAATATATAACTGAATGTCATTAAAAGGGGAAATGTTATGTTGTATATATGATTTTCTGAAAATTTAAATATAAGAAAAACTTTAATGTATGTACTGTGTATGCAAGAGACAAAAAGGTTAACTGAACTTCACTGTGTGCATTTAGGTGCTGAGTCTGCAACCTGTGCCAATGTAGTGATGTAGGAGAAAGAACCTCATGGTAAATAGAGTAAACACCTTGTTGTATTTTGTGTACTGATTTCCTCTGACATCATTTTCATTGCTTTATCATTAAATGATTCATTTTCAGATCTGAGATGCATATGGGGAAAATTGTTCACTCTTTTTTCTTTTCTTTTCTTTTGTCTCCCATTCCTGAACTCTCTATTCTAGAAATCTTAGCCTCTATCAATAAATAACCTGTTCTCAGTCATGATCTTGCAGGTCAATGATTTTATTGAGCTATATCTTTCTACACATCTTGGTTACTCTTTTTCTAAAAACAAATCAATGTTATTGACACATATTAATAAAGCATACAATCCATCCAAAGTGTACAATCAATGATATTTGGTATAATAACATAGTTGTGCTTTCACATTTCAATCACAGTTAGAGCATTTTCATTATTTTAATAGTAATAATAAACAAAAACACACAAGTAAGAAGGTAAATCACCACTCTCTCTCTCTGTTTTACATAGCAATACATAGCTACTATTTCTGACTATTCTTGCACAATTTTTTATTTGTTTATTAAGCAGTTTTACTGAAATATATTCACAAACCATATGATCTATTTAAAATGCATAATCAATGGCTTTTAGTATAACCCCAACCTACATTCATCCTCTCAAAAATTTTAGAAAAAATTTGTGGTAGCTTGATACTGTTTATGAATTCCAAAAACATATTGGATTGGGTTTGTAAACTGGTCTGTTCCTCTGAGCATATTAGATATTATTATATTCAGAGGTTTCAATTTTACTTTATTAAATCAAGATTAGGACTTTTATTTGACCATGTCATTAGAGCATTCAGGGTTGCATCCCCACTCCCTTGGTGGGTATGAAACAGATTCACACATGGAAGCAAATACACAGAAAAGGAGAACACAGAAGCAGATATGTGAGGAATGAGAGAAGACTCCATTAGACAAAGCAGAGTCCCCAGGAAGAGAATCAGCCTGATAGTCTATAGCTCACCTTATAAAGAAAGCAAAGCAGCCTGAGCCCAGAAAGAAATGAGTCCCAAGGAGAGAGACAACCTTATGCCAGCCTACAGCTGAGATGGGAAGGAGCTGGGACCACAGAACCATAGAAGGAAGAGGAAGGCAGAACCCTTACAGACATCACCTGCCATCTTGTGTCAACATGTGGCAACAGACTTTGGGTGAGAAAGTACCTCTTATGGTGCCTTGAATTGGACTCTTTAGGGCCTGGTAATGGTAAGCTTCTACCTCAAAAAAATACTCTTTATAAAAGTCAACGGGGTTCAGGTACTTTGCATCAGCACCATTTTTGCTGACTAATACAAATTTCATTAATTCAAAAAGAAAGACACTACACCAAGCCCTACATAACAGTAATCTAGAAAAAAGTTTCATCTGTTTCATCTAAGTTAAATTTGTAACATGGTACATTTGATACCCTTAAAAGGAAATTTGAATGTATGCTGGAAACTATTTTATTTAAGAACATCTATTCTCTTTATGTATAGCTCACACACAGGGAAATGCAGAATATTTATTCAATCTAACAAAGAAATATAGTAATTATTTCACTATCTTTTCTTTTAAAAAGTTTAAACTAGTGATTAGTGTTAAGAATTGCCTTAAATAGTCAGTTTGTATTCAGAATAATTTTTTCATTGTTTTTTAAAATTGAAGTTTAGCTGATCTCCTTCTTTATATCTATATTCTGCTTCTGTGTTTTTGTTTATTTCTTTACTGGAGCTCTCTGTATATGTGTGCATTACTGTTTCAGTAGTTGCCAAATTTTGCTCAATAAAGAAGAAAAGTAAAACACAAATGGCCTTTGTGTCATGAACCATGTATGACTCTGGGGGTATTTCATATTATCTAATGTATTCCTTATTTTATTTTCAACTATGTAACAAATTCTCCCTTGTAAAGCTTATGAAAATGAGGTTTAAGGATATTAAACAATTAGCTCAATGTTTACAACTGTAAAGGCTCAATCATTAACCTTTCTACTTGTTTATCTTGTCTGCTTTAACCACTTAAACCCTTTTTGGCTATGTCCTTTGATCATTTACAGCTGTAATACTTCCATAAGAGTTTTTTCTTTTTTTACTATCTCTATGGCCAATAATGATTTGTTTCAGTGAAAATGATTCTTCTCATCTAATTCTATTTGAGCTTCCCTTTACCTCTGCTACTAGCAGTGATTGTAATATCAGGTTCCACCAGAATGCAGGAGTTTAGCAGCATTCATGGATAAAACACTCACATGATCTAGAGAACTTGGCAGAATTTTGACCTAATAAATGTACATAGGTAAAACTAAAATACAATTATTATAAATAGTTTAGAATCACAGAATTCTGGACCACAAATTTAGATTAACTGCAATATATGCCTTTGCATAAATATTCAGGAAGCGAGGCTGAGTGATCTGGTACCTGGGCAACTTCCAGTTGAGATGAATATTTACAAGATTTGCTCCCAAATCCTACCCCATGACACACTCCCTACCATTCTATGTGTGAGATGTAGCAAAAAACTGAGTGAGAATCATGGTAGTAGGTTTCTAATATCCACAGTGTATTGTTTACTGATTCTGAAAATGACTGACATTCATGTGATCTGACTAACTCATATTGAAAATCATGGACTGGAATTAAGTGAGTAATATGCAGTTTAAGTTGTACACTGACCTATTTACATAATAACCATTAAATCATTTATTTTAGTTGAATGCGTGTATTAGACAACTAATATCACACCATTTCATAAACAAAATATATATCAGCTGTAATAATTAAAAGGAAGGTCATTGAATCATCCTTTGATTATACAATGGTGTTTAGATGTACTTAACTGCTAAACTTCCTGTGCTTGATAATGAATTTCCCAACCTATTTTTAAAAATGAGCATTCTAATTCCTGTAATAGTACCAAAGACCTAAGAGGAATACAATGAGAAATTCTCATTAATGAAAATAGAATTAAATAATAATTTAAAATTCTCACAAATGGACTTCAAAAACATGTCTTATCTGTTATTTATTTCATGCCTATTATCAATATAAAGACACAGAAGTTGAATCTGGAAGCAATAGATGTGAGGATTTTCAAACAAACTTACGACAAAATTATTTTCTGTTTAAAAAATAGATATCGAGTGTACAGTTACGGCTGTCACATTGGATTCAGACTAAGGTAGATGATGTTGTGTACCCTTTGCAGCCCCACTGGGAGGCTGACAATTCTTCAACACTGGGTAAAATAGGTCATGTTAGTGTTTTCTCCCTCTCTTACGCTCTTTTTCCAAAAGAAAATCACTCAACATGTCATCCATTTATTAGTGCAGTATTTAACCTCTGAGTGTGAACAGAGCAAGAAGTTTGTTACAGGTACATTGTGTAATCTATTTTAATGACATTTATTTTGTGTTACCTAGAATGTATATAAAATTTCTAACAAGAGCTATAAAAAATATATAATTCATACAACTTTGACAATACATGAGTTATATAACATCTTGACAAGTTTTGACCACAAACATAAATGAGAGCATGTTGTAATATATGAAATAAAAGTAGTATAAAGGAATGAAATTGCAATTTATTTTTCAGAATTTAATCAGGTATTTATAATCATTTTTTAATGTATAATTTTCAGTCATTCTTAGCTATTCGATATATGTGAAACTTCATTGGCTCTGCATGTTAAATGGTAATATTTTCCAAAAAGCAAAAAACAATGAGCTCTACAAATTTAGAGTTGACAGATTTAATTTGTAGTGCTTCAAATATTTTATTTTATGCAGTAAGTGTTCCAGAAAATTTAAAAAGGCCCTCCATTCATGTTGAAAGAAGAAATTTGACTCCATGGCTGGGAGAGTCAAATATTTAAAATATGCAACAAAACATGTTATTTTAATTGACTAAATTATAGTTTTGCTGTTATCTAAAATTATAATTAAGAGTACTAACTTTTTCTTTATGATCAAGCTATCTTAAAAATATTTGCTAATCATTAAAGAAATAATTGAAAGAATTCATTATAATTCCTATTATAAAATTTTTCACATAAGAGTTGTAAATTAAGACAAATCATAGAAAAGAAAAAGCAACTTAAATCTGTAAATAATAATTAATATTAATATTCTATGCATAAAAATTCATTTTTGGTAAATTTCCTATTATTGGGATATATTGATATTTTTCATCAAACTCATTTTTTTCTTTTCAGACTCAACTCACCAGTGGAAAGCCACAGAAACATATCCAAATTCATTGTTTTGGGACTTTCTTATGATAAGAAGATACAAATGTTTTGTTTTGTGTTCTTTTTATTCTGTTATATTTCCATATTGGCAGGAAACCACTTGATCCTTGTCTCCATTAGATGTAGCTCCCTTCATTACCATCCCATGTACTATTTCCTTGGTCATTTATCCTGTATGGACATCTGCTATAAATCCTTATTTACACCCCAACTGATCAATGACTTGACAGGGGGTACAGAAACATTTTCCATGGAAACTGCATATTGCAGGTTTTGACCATGCACTTCTTTGGAGATGTTGAGGTCTTCATGATTGCTGTCATAGCCATTGATCACTACGTTGTCATCTTCAAACTTCTGCAATACATGATTATCATGGACAGAACAAGATGCAACCTCCTAATCCTTGCTGCTTGGGTGGAAGGAGCTGTCCATTCCTTTCCTCAATTTTATCTGGTAGTCCAGTTGCCCTTTTGTGACCCAAATGAAATTGATCACTATTTTTGTGATGTCTTTCCATTGCTAAAATAGCCTGTACTGATATCTACATCACTGGTATTCCAGTGGTTGTAAATTCAGGCATGGTCACCTTGGTAACCTTTTTTGTCTTATTTGTTTCTTATGTCATTATACTATTCACTTTAAGAAATCTTTCACCTGAGGGACTTTGCAAAGCCCTGCCTATCTGTGGGTCTCATTTTACTGTGGTTGTCTTATTTTTTGGGCCTTCAATCTTTGTCTACATTAAACCACCTGTCACTTACCCTGAGGATAAAATATTTGCACTATTTTACACCATCATTGCACCTATGTTCAATCTCTTAATCTATACTTTCAGAAATACAGAGATGAAAAATGCCATGAGAAAGTTTGGAGCCAAACATTATTTTTTAAATAAACACACAACTAAATTATAAAGCTAGAATCTTCCCAGAGATCAAATATTTTATTGGTCTCATGAATGTAATAGATGAAGGTGATAGGACTTAGAGATTTAAAGTAACATTTACTCCAAGATTAATGATACTTTACCAAAATAATATTGACACATTATTAATTTTGATATTGAGATGAAGTAAGATTACCTGAACAAAAATCATTTTTGTCAAAGCACTGATGATCATTCTTTCCTGAGCAGTGATTTTTTAATGGAAAAAAGTTAATTACAATTTTATTTAAAACTTTTGATTTACAAGTAGGACATCTCATAACATATTCTGTAGTAATAAGAAGATCAAATTTATAATTTAAGTAATCATTTTAATTTTTATAGATTTTTACCTATTCAAAATTGATGTAGAAACTAATATAGTAGAATATGGTTTTAGATGGTTTCTTCAGGCCAATTCATATGAATTTTTGTATAAAAAGTAATAACTAGTGAATACAGAGCAAAAATGCTATAACAGAATGTCAAAAACATGTTCTATGCATTTACAATCATTTTTCATAAACCTTAACAAAATGAATTATATGATGCATGTTTTGAACCTATTTTTTTGACATTGGCAATTAAATGGCTACTCCTTAGATCCAGAATCAGAGACTTTCATATTACTATGGTAAAAATTAAGGAAAATACAAAAAGGACATTATCTAAATACAAAAATAGAAAATTCTTAGAAGCAAAAAAAAAGTTTGTGACACAATAGATAAAGCAAATTCTCCTGAACTATTACAAAAATGCAACTTCTTAGATTTCCCAGAGAATGAAGAAGTAATTGATATATATATATTTAGGAGGTATTGGGTATTGAGCCCAGGACATTGTACATGTGAAGCAGGCATGCAACCACTGAGCTAAATCCATTAGCTCCCCAATGAGAGTTGGGTTTTTTCATTTGTTTGTTTTGCTTTGTTTTTTTTGGGAGGTACTGTGGATTGAACCCAGACAAGCATCAACCACTTGAACTATATCCATTCCTTATAATATAACTCTTAAGAAGCAGAACACAAATCATAAGGAAGAAAAGCCTGAATAAAAAGACTTTATGAAAAAGAAGATAAACTACAGAAAGCATAATGTTATGCACTTGCATTTCAAGAGTTGCAATCATTCTGGTGATACAGTACAAAGAAGGGTAAATGAAAAGAAAAAATAATTAGTGTATCAAATTTAAGTACAGCATTTATAGTTAGAAGGAATTGGAAAAATTATTAATTTGTAAAGATACTAACAAAGGATCAAAATTATTCTCAGATTTAATTTCTCTTTGGAAAAAACATAAGAAGACAATATGGCAAAGTATGAACATTTGAGAAAATGGTTTGGAGCATGAAACACTTTATTGGCACACTATTTGTATTTCATTTTTTAGAAGAAAGTAAAATAAAATATTCATATTAATAAAGTTCATATTGTAAATAACACATGTCCTTCTTTAAAAATATATTTTCTAAAAAGTATTCAATTAGAAGGAAATAAATAAAAAGTTTTCAATTATAATATCTCTCCCTCTTTTAACTTGAATGTATACACTGTTTTCACATATGGGGAACATTTCTGGTGTCACTAACAATCATGCATTAATAATGAAAAATGGGATATCTGAAAGGAAATACAATTTAGTATATATCTCCAAATGCCTATCAGAGAGGGAATGAATTCCAACAGACTATAAGCCTCCTGCGGTATCTTTTTTATTTTTGTATTTCTTACATAAAGGAAACACTAGTATCCCAATTAATCGTTACACTCATAAAAAGCAATCTCAGTTTGTGCCTTGCTCCAAAACTTTTCTTCATGTTTAAGCTCTTGCCATTTCTCAACAGAATGATTGCATTATTGCCATACAGCTCTTCCTGATTGAGTCATACCTGCATCACAGTTTAATGAGTTTAATGTGTTCAAATGCTCTTTAACATTGATTTTAAGGAGGAGCAGCATGATAGAAATGTGAGGATATACAATGTTATTTTTATTACTAAGAATAGATATGGTACTCATACTACATCTAATTGATTCTTTGGTGTCATGTATGCAAGTTTGTAGTACTGCAAATCAACAGCTAGAATGGAGATGGCTGGATGATTGTTTATGGTAGGCTTTATTAAGAACTGTCAAACAACAATCAATGTGTTTAATTTTGCAGTACTACTAGCAATATATAAGATTTCCATTATGTTGGTATTTTGTGTTATTTTTCTCTCTTTCTCTTGGTTAAATATGCCAAAGGTTTCTGAATGATATTAATCTTCCCAAAGAATCAGTTTTAGCTTTATTGATAAATTTACTTTCGATTGTTATTTATGATAATACACCCCACCTTTTAAATCATTTTCTCTATTTTGATTGGTTTTTGTTTTTAATTCCTTGATACCTAGGATTGTTACATCACTGATTATATTTTTTATAGTTTCTTAATATTGCAGGTATCATTATACATGCTACAGATTTTTAAATGGGAATAATGTAATATTATTAGCACATTAAGACCAAAAATTCAACAATTTTGAATAAATGGACAAATTCCTTGAATATTATGTTTTTTAAAAAATCTCACAGAAGTGACTCTTTATTAATATAATCTCAAAAGCTTTACCTCTTAAGAAACTGAATTGATAATTTCAAATCATCAACCAAGGAAAAGCCCTATATGCAAATTAAAATCTTGACACTGATACATGCCTTTTAGAATGACTGAAATTGAATACAAAACATAGGAAGCATTGATGAAGATATGGGAAAATAGAAGCCCCATACATGATTTAATACCACTTAGGTGAGACAAGAAGCATAGAGGGAAGTATGGCAGAGTGATGTCTCTACTAGATTAGTGAGGTTCTTGAATAATCCACATAGATAATGTAATCTGGTAAAATATCTGGTAGACAGATCTTTGCTAAGGGCGATAGTTCTGGGATTATTTCAAAATGCTTTATCTATTTTGCTCTGTGGGAGCAAATGGAATTTTTCTCTGAAAGTCACAGTGGGAACCTGATTGGGCTCAAAATGTATGAGGACATTCTTAAGGCTGAACTCCATGAAAT
>PVKH010049291.1:0-10112 GCA_004027955.1 Chaetophractus vellerosus | reverse complement strand
ATAAACAACCTTATAGTTTGCTTCTGTAGGTATCTTGTTTAAAAAGCTTTTGCTATTATGATAGCATTAAAAAATTCTGCCACATGTTCTAAAATATTTGATGTCTTTCCTTTTACATTTAAGCTGGTAATCCAAAATTGATTTTTATATATTGTGTAAACTAGACATATAGTTTTATTGTGATTATTTACATAGATAACCAATTGCCTTAACTCAAGTTAATGCATCCCCCCACTACTTTCCCTAATGCTCTTCATGCCTATTGCTACACATCAAGAGTGCTTCAATATGTAGATCTATTTTTTGGACGCACTGGGCTATTAGTAGTCCCATCTATGAGTCACTATTGCACTGTATTACTTATGTTAGCTTTGTTTTAAGTTTTTATTTTAATTATTTATTTAAAGTCTTCCTCTCCACCAGGTATTTGCTTCAGGAAGGCTACCCTGAGCTTTTTGCCCTTTGGAATAATTTTTAGAGTCAGCTTTTCAAGTTCCACAAGGAACCTGTTTGGATTTTTAAATTGGATTTGCATGAAACCTACAGATATTTTGAGAAAATTGTCATTTTACAATACTGAATGTTCCTGTCCATCAATATGATATACCTATATTTAAGCTTTCACTAATATCTTTCAATAAAAATGTGTAATGCTCTCTAAAAAGTATTGGAACATATTTTGTTATATTTATTAAGTATTTAATATTATGTGTGGTTATTTAAATAGAACCTTTCAATTAATTATATTTTCTAAGCAATTGTTGCCTATGGCTGCGAGTTCCTTATTTTATTGTCTAATCCACGTGGTATTTACAATTAAGTTTTCCTATTTTTACTCATTTAGTTGTCTTCCTTTAGAGCAAGACTTGTCAATCTTTTTCTGTAAACAACCAGATAAAAAGTATTTTCAGCTTTGCAGACCATATGGTCTTTGCCACAACTTTTCAAATATGCCTTTATAGCCTGAAAGCAGCTATTGATAATGCATAATGATTAGGTATGGCTTTGTCCCATTAAAACTTTATTTGTAAAAATAGTCTATTTACCAGATTTTGCCAAAGGCTGGAGTTTGCCAATCCTGGTCCTAGAGTATCATTCATCATATCAAGGACCCATAGTCTTTCTTCTTATTTATTTATTTTGATTTTCAAAATACATAAAGAAATCATGCCATAATTCTGCATGAAAAAAGTGACTTTTAACAGTGATTTTTATATGTTACAAGGTGCATGGGTATTATTAAGTGATGATATTTGTGTAATTTAAAATATCTTTAAAATTAAATCATTGGATTTTTAAATCTATATATGCCCTGCTGTAGCAGCCCCTCTGTTCCCTGTTAATGTTCTATATCTGATTCTTTTGGCATTATAAATCTCTTTTCCAGGCTTGTTATATTTATATATTAAATATAAGTAAAATATTTTATGTAAGCATCCATTAAACTCTTTTAGTAGTAGTAAAGTACTAAGGCTCGGGGATTTTCTTGGTTTTGCAAAATGTAATAAGCTTGCATTATTAAATAAAATATTTAAATTATATTACATATATTATATATAATATTTAAATTATATTAAAATGTAATAAGCTTGCTTATTGATTCACAGCACTGCCAATAATAAAATAAATTGACAAACCTATTCTTGTTAGATGGTATATTACTGTATGTGAATATAAAGGAAACCTTTTAAGAAAACAATTATATGCCTGAATATATATATGATTGCTTATATGTTGGTTGAATAGAAAGTCTTAGTTACCTCTATAAGGAGCCACCACCATCTAGCATTTATAACAGTATCTGTCACAGAGAAAACCTTCAAAAAACATTTTCTTATTGATGTTGAATGATCCCATAATTTGCTGTGTGTTTTATCCAGATCAACTTGCATATATAAATTTCTAAATCGTGGCAAAATTAGTTTTATGAGAAATAGTCTAGAGAGTAAAACTTAGCTACAAAAATTGACAAGTATATTAATTTCCAGAATTACTACAAACACATACACAGGTGACTCTCATACAAGTAACAAGTTTACAAAGAGCAGTGAATTGTGCTCATCATAGTTGGCAAGTAAACTAAAGTAAATATAAACATTATTTTAATTGGAAGAAAGTCAAGATTGAGACTACTATATGTAACCATGATTTTGATCATTCATTTCAGATAATATCATAAGAAACATGTATCAAAAGAGTTAGGCTTCAAGCCTAGGAAGTCTTTACCATCAAATCTGGGCCTAGTACTCTGACTTTTTGCTTCCCCAACACTCTATTCATAGCTTTAAAATGAAGCCATGATCTGGATTTCTAACCATCCCTCACACATAATCATTTTCTCCAAGGTAGACACTACTTATTATTCAACTCAGTATCAAACACGTAGTAGGTATTCAAAAAATGTCTGTAGAATTGCATTGACCATAAGGAAAATACCAGAATACAGTCATTTATCAGAACAGGTAAGAACATTTAAAGTTAAAGATATTGGATGCTAAAGTGGTAAACTTCATGATGATCTAATTCAAGTGGCAGAACCCAGCTGAGAGTTTATACCTCTGCCTTTGTCCAGGGCTTATGTTAATGGGGTTTTTTAAAGCAGGGAAAGAAAAAGAAAAAATTGAATCAGTTATTGAAATATAGTGCTATTTAAGGGAAGAAGCCTAACCTGAGCCTCAATCTTATGTTTTTGACATTCTACTTCCAATTTTTTATCTTTTAGTAATGCAATATAAAGAGATAATCTTCAGTCATCATTTATTCTGTGTTTTAGTAAGGAACTTATTGGAAACAGAGCACAGTTCTTGAACTATGGCTAAATGTACTTGGATTTTCTACCATCTACAAGTTGGAAAGAAGAACAAACTTCAGGCCTTTGATACTCTGACTGGCTTCCCCAAACTTGTGCAAGTAACTAATCCATGAGGCATACACCAGTTACCAAAGGATTGTTTCCCATGATCAAACCTAGTCCCGTAGACTAGATCTTCATTGTTATCTATAAATAGATACATCTCAAATAATTGGTGGTTTATTTAAAAATGCTTCCAAAATAAGATGGTATAAGAAAGCACTATTAAAAAGAATCTGGGATGGACTGAAATATGGAAGTGAATTTGAATAACCATGGAGGTAGTATGCCACCTGAATAGGTAGAAGGAACTAAATAACTCTAGAGGAAAACGAACAGTATGGAAGGAGATCTGCTGAAGGAACTTCTAGCAAGCTATAAAGCCAATTTCAAAGCATTTGTTACTGTGTTTTCCAGACGCAGTAAAGAAATCAGAAAAAAAAAGCCTTAAAGATTTATGGCACTAGTGGAGAAGAGATTTACTATATACAACCAAATAAAAATGTTATTTTTATGTTTTTCCAAAATTACTGATCTTAAGACATAGAGAGGAAGAATGCTGGTACTCAAAACTCTTGGCTCAAATATAGTGAGAAGGGACAGATTTGTTGAAAAGGAAATAAACTATCAGCCAATGTGGAACACCTGTGGTAGGCCAGACACTTTACTTAGATCACATCATTAACCAGAATAGCAACCTGGGACTGGATGAGGCTCATTAACTACCCAAGTACCCATAGCTGGTCAGTGGCAGAGCTGGGTTTGAAGCTTATACACATTCCACCAAACTTTCTGGCTGTTCAAGTGATTATTTATATTTTTCACTTGGCCATGAGTAGAGTTCTCTTAATTTAACATTAAGTTTTTGTAGGTACTGATCATATTATAAAAGAACAGATATTTTATACACATATTACTCTTGCAACATCAGTCTATTTTGTATTATTTCATTTCATGGGACATAAAATGTTCCCTATGTGTTAGACAACCCCCTAAGGGCTTTACAAATAGTAACTTACTAAATACTACACACTATGTACTGGTTTTATTATCCCCGTTTTTTAAATGAGGAAAAAGAGGCAAAGAGAGGTTAATTAACTTGCCTAAAGTCACACAGTCGGAAAGTGGCACAACCAGTTTTGGAACTCACACAAACTTCTCCAGAGCCTGAGCTCTCTCAATCACTCCTCTGTGCTGCCTGTACATATTCCACACCTGCTACAAATAGATGAAGAAAAGATATTGAATGTTGAAAAAGTATAATAAGAAATATGCCTTTTAGTATTCATTATTTTAAAACCTGAATTTGCATGTACAGGTTTTTCAAAAAACTAAGAGTCTCAAATTAAATGACCAAAACAGATTATTTTAAAAGCCTTCATCTTTATTTCTCTAGTCCCATCCTCCCCCTTTACAGCATCTGTCTGCTTTCATGCACAGGTATAATTTGATCAGATCATTCATAAAAAATGGAAGTAATATTTAATGCATTTGTGACCTGCATGGAGTTTATATCTTGTAAGATATTCCATATCTTATTTTCCATGGTATTTTCCTGGATTCTTGTACCTCATTCCTTGCCTCCCAACCATCATTAACCACAGAATGATTTTGGCTTCTTTGGGTCTCCACTGTTGTGTCTCATTTAATTTTTACAGCTCTATAGATGGATGACATGATCCATCTTAAGTTCAAAGGGTCTTAAGTGGCCTTGCTTCAGGGTTTTGTACCTATGGGTAGCAAGACTAGAATATGATTTCAGGTCTTATAATACTAATTCTTCCCATTTTATCATATCTTCTCTTCTGTAGAGTATTTTAAATATATATGTTCTGTTTATAATTATAAATCTATAATTGAATGGAGAAAGGCAAAATCAATACTAACCTGTGTAAAAGGACTTGTCCTCTGCAGAATATCATTACATCATTATCATCTACAACCCATCCCATTGTCCTGGACCATAGAAGTACAAACTCTACTGAATGCTTCTGAGGGCCAGGTAGTGAAGATCTTTTATTAAAAGCAACAGAGATGTTATTTTAACTGATCACTGAAATCTGACCAGAAAATTTTTTTTAATTTAAAAAAGGATTTGATTTCTTCTTTTTCCAAAATTTAGCATGCTAAAAGGGTCAAAGGAATTCTTGCCAGCTCCAAAGTCCTCTTCTATTACAATAGCCTCAAAGTAGAGAAAGCAGCAGGAAAAAAAAAAAATAAAAGGCCTAACTCTAAAGAATGAGAGTGCAGGGAGACAGTTTCTAAAGGTCTTCTCAGCCAAGGGCCTGGAACCTGCTCTAATTCACATATTGCTTGAACAGATGATGTTTGTAATCTACATGACTTAATTTATTTTGCCTATAAGAACTTCAAAATAATAATAAAAGAGGGTTCCAAATCATCTATCCTTGTTAAAGAGAAATCATTAGCATCATCCCTCTCCAAGCATAACCGTACTAGAAAAACAGTTGTGAATCCTCCACATTGGAGCCAACAAGGAGAGGAAAAGGGAGATTGATACCCTCTGAAGGTGGGAGGAATCTGTAGGACCAAAAAAATAACAAGATTCCTTTTCCTCTTTTAAGATGCTTAATTTAATTAAACCTTATGGGTATGCAAGACAGCAATGAAATAGACTCTGTTCATTGTTAGCCTATAGGGCCTTTCCCAACTCTCTGAAATCTCTTTCTCTGTTTCTTTTACTGCTGCCTCTTTCTTCCCAGGCCTGCTTAGTGGGGCCCTTTTTAAATATTAATCCTCAGGTCTTTGCTCTCTACTCTAGATAGCACCACTGTCTGAGAAGTCATCAATTCCCACGCTTTCTCCCATTAACAACAACTGTCATTAGTGTGGTACATTTGATAAAATTGATGAACACATATTGAAGCATTGTGACTAACCATGGTCTATAGTTTACAATATGGTTTACACTTGTACTGCACAATTTTATAGGTTTTGAAAAAAATGTATAATGGCCTGTATCTGTCATTGCATTATAATGTAGAACAATTCTAAAATTGTTCTGGAATTTTGTTTTAGACCAAAATTTTGTTCTGGAAAGTGTTCTAGACCAAAAGGGGGAAATACTAAATACAAATGAGTTTTTATGGCTAAGAGGTTTCAAAGTGAGTCTGGATGTCATTTCAGAGGTTATGCTTATGCACATCTCAGGAGGATCTCACTGACCACCACAGTAAACAGTGCCTCAAGCAAGGGTGCTCCTGAGGTCCCTAGAGACATCTAGACACTATAAGCAGGGAAGACAACCCCAGGAATTTGGCACCCTACCAGTGGGCCTTACCTTGGAATATATAATAACCTATCTCCCCAATGTATCAGAATTAGACTCATTTATAATTTTCCTATACATAATTCTTCTGCCCCTTTTATTTGAACCTATAATTAGCACTATAACCATTAAATATACGTTCCAGAGACTTAATTCTTCTGGCTGTTCATAGGCCGGTTGAGCCCTGAATCTCAGCAGAGTTACAGCCAACACATATTCTCCTGTTCATCGGCCTCATCAAGGACAACTAACAAAAGGATGACGATGGACAACGCCCGTTCCAAAAAACAGAGAGCATCTACAAGATAGTTCCATCCATCTCTCCCATGAGATCTAAGCCCCCCTCAATTGGAAGCAGAGTGGGTATCACCATCTCAAAATTTGAGAATGAACAAACATAAGGGGGGAATGCAACTAAGGACCCAAGTAGACTTATTATTATTCTAGTAATGGAAGAACTTTGGACACTGACATAAAGACATTGGTCATTAGAGGTTCTCAGTAGAGGGAGAGGGAAAAAAGGCATAACATGGGGCATTTGGGGGACATTCAATTCCTTTTAATGCCTTCAAGTTCACCATACCCTCAGTCCATTGAAATCTCCCTTGCCTCAGACACCCTGTAATACTTTATATCATACTATTTAGAATTTCTGTAGAGATTTTTTTATACTGCCATTTAGTTTGTATGTGTATATGTATTGAGCTCCCTACTAGATTCTAAACTTTTCAGAGGCAAGAAAAAGCTACCTCTAAGTTTTAGATTCCCCACAGAACAGAGTTTTATAAATATTGCATACTAGATTTTAAATTTGAGGACAGGAACCATGTCACATTCATCTTTGTTTCCCTAGTACACAGCACAGTCAGTACATGACACAAAGTAGGTGGCACTTAATATTTATTGAGTTACCTACTTTAAAATAGAAGAACAAATTTTGTGTTTCTATTAAATTACTCTCCAAGCAAAATAACTACTCCTCTATTATAAAGAAATTTACAGAGTCTAGATCTGAAATTGTTTTTATTCATGTAAAAATAATCATGGAAATAGAAGCAATTAATAATGAATAATGTTAAAACTCTTACAACAATGTACTGAAAGTCAATTATCATTTTTGTTAGTCGACAAATCTCATAGAATTGGATACAAAATAAAAGCACACTATTTCATGCATAAGTAAACACAAAAGGGAAAAGCCTTTTCTTGTTTCCTCTATGAGTTACTGAACAACAACGGAATTACGTTTATTATAATAATGAATATAATTCTGACTATAACAATGTGAAGAAAATGGAAATGAATGTCAAAAGACCACCACGGACTTAGTCTAACATAAATGTCTGTATGCATATCCGTTGTGTCAACAAAAACATTCAAGTTATTATCAATTTTTGTGGGAATGCATGGATTTGCCCACCAGATAGAATATTCAAGGTAGATTTCACAATGAAATACTACTACCTCAAACAAATACTTTCTTCAAAGAGAGCTCATTCAGAAGTATAATATTAAAATAAAAAAGATGAACGCAGAAGAGTTCTTCATGGAAGAGATTGGTGCCTGGAAGCTGACCAGTTTGGGGAAGAGGCAAAATGTTCCACCACAAACTTTCTATTCTCCATGGTAATTTTAAAATGACCAAAGAGAACAACTAGAAAAAAAAACTGTGACAAACATATTTATGGCCATTTGAATTTGAGTAATACCTCAGAATTTATAAAGAATAAGTGCTACAGTTATTGGCACCATCTAGTTTGCTAATAATAGCAAAACCCAAAGCCTCCCTTTCTAGTATCAAAATAAATAATAGAAGAATTTTCAAAAATACTTGAGAGAAAAGAAGACAAAAATGATCAATTTAAATGTGTATGATTTAAGACAAAAACTCTTAAAACTATCACTGTAGTTTCACTAAATCACAATCTCATTTCAATAACTAATAAAAATTGTTCAGAATTTGACAAATCAAGGAGATGAAAAATGTGTAATGATAGAGGAATTCTTTGACTCAACCAGGATTTAAAAACGCTTTTTAAAAAATGTCCAATAAAAAGAAGAATTCAAAATTCAGAGTACAAATATTTAGAAGTTCAGTGGTAGTATTAGATCAATAGGATGCTGGATAGAAAACTATAAAGTTGCATTGCAAACTCTCCACATGAAATATATATTTCAGATCTTCAAAAGCTCCAGATGTATGTAAAAATAAAATCAATAAAGGTATGGTATGAAACATTTTTTAAAAAACAAATTTTTATAAAATCATGGTGTCAGAGAAACTCAGAGGACTTTAAGAAAGAAACTGACATATTTGCCTACATAAAATTAATACATCTATAATGATAAAAGAACCATAAGATGAAGCCATGAACAATTTATTGAAAGAGCATATTTGCAACACATATAATAGACAAATGGCTAAATCACTACTATACTCAAGGGTCTTATAAATTAATAAGCAAAAAAGACCAAAATTTTGAGGGCAAATGGGAAAAATATGAAACAGGCATTCAAAAGAAGACATAAAAACTTCCACAAACCAGAAACTATACTTATTAACCTATTTTCAAATTTCTTTAATAACTTACTTTTAATATTATATTAAGTTGTAATTGTTTACCATTTAAGTTCCTTAAATCCATTATTAAAGAAGGTGAGAAAAGTTATATAATAGCAAATTTGAATATATTTTGGTGTCTTCAAAATAATCAAATGAGAATTTTTTTTTTTACAAAAAGGATGAGGTATTTTTAAAAACTGATTTTAAGTGTTAATTCTATGTTTTTGAAATTGAAATATATCTGAGTTAATGCTTATATGTGAAGTTTGCTTATTTTATGGTGTTATTAAAAACATTGGTGCTTCACACATCTAACAAATACTGAAAGAGGCAATTACTATTGTTATAACTTCTTTAAAGCCAAAATGTAGGCACAAACCAGAATTAAGAGAAACTTCAGAATGTTCTTATTTGCATGCATTTTTGACTGAACTTTCAAAGTATTTGTTAGATGTGTGAAGTACTGAGGATAAATGTCACAATGATGGCTTTATTTTTTAGATTATCACTGTAGGTAGGTTAGTCCTAACCACAAGTGAGTCATTTTTTTAAATGTGCATTTTTTTAATGAGTGGATTTTACAGATATATCATAATAAATAGTACTGCTATATTTTAAAAAATAGGGGATTATGTGGTAGAAGGAGGGGGGTATATGGGAATCCCTCATACTTTCAATGTAAGTTTTCTGTAATCTAAAACCTCTTTAAAAATAAATTTTATTATATTAAAAATTTTTTTAAAAGCTTCCACAAAAAACATTGGCAAACATACATAATATGTACCAATAAACATCTCTCTTTATTACTTTTATAATAAAAGAGCTATAAAAACATCTTTTAAAATTAATATCAGTATAATTTTTATTCTTTCTCTAATTTTTCAAATAGTTGTAAATTTTCTATGACCAAATGTTTATTTTTTGTTATACCACACATTTTTACTACATTTTGTTTTTAATCAGGCTGTTTGAGTCAATGTGGGTTAAGCCCTCTATCATTTGCAATTTAATTGAATCAAAACTCATTTCACAGTTCATATATGATATTTTGAAGGCTATGTCTAATTAAATTAAACTCATTTTAATTTAATTTATTTTTATTGAACACCTTTTCAGTTCCTAGGATATTATACCAGGCATCAGGAAAAAAAAAATAACTTCCCTGATCTCAGGGAAGTCAGAGATGGGAGTCTGGGGAGACCAACTACTAAGATAGCAGCCGAGACCATTCAAGACAGTCTATGAAGAAATGAAATAAGAGGTGGAAGGGATCAGTAGAAAACCAGACTGGAAGTGAACCCTTGAGAAATATTGGGTATGGGGAGGCAAGAAAAAAAAAAATGAGAGCAACAGGGTTTAGGAATAGCATACAAAGAAAGTGAGGCAGCATCCATTATTGGAATTCTAGA
>PVKH010049290.1:0-10112 GCA_004027955.1 Chaetophractus vellerosus | reverse complement strand
CGCCCGTGGGAACGGAATGGAGCCACCCTCGAACGGAACGAGCCACCGCCGTGGAGGGCCGACTCGGCGCGTCGCCGCGGGGACAGGGGGAGACAAGAAGCAGACATAGAAAAACACAGAAGAATGGACACACAGCAAGAGCAAGCAGAAAGGGGGGGGGGGATATGTAATAAATAATAAATAAATCTTTAAAAAAAAATAAATAATAATAGTTAACACGCATTGTTCCTCGTGGGCCCAGAACTGTGCTGCCTTACAGCATTGTATTATCTCATTAAACCCTCGGGACGCAAACCCCTGGAAACTGTAAAAATGTTTGTGTCCCATTTACACAATTTTAAACAGTGGCACAGAGAGGATAAAGAACTTGTCAGGGCAAACTTGAAACAGGCAGTTTGACTCCAGGGAGCGTGGTCTCAGACCCTCTGTTTCCTGCCTGCCAGCAACAGGTTCTTTCTATTTGGCTGTTCATACGTGTCCTAAGTTTCCTTGAGTTCTGTGCTGTTTGCTGCAGAAAAGGTGGGATAAAGCTCATCAACCTTTTAGAGCAATTTACAGCGTAAAACTCCTTTTCCCTTGCTGTTGTATTTGATCTCCCAGTAACTCTGAAGTGCGTAATAGGGACCCCGTTTACAGACGAGGACACGGAGGCTCACACTGCTTCCACACGCCTCGCTGTTCCCGGGGTGGTCGTGCCCAGGGTTCAAAATCCTGACCAGAGTGCTGTGGCGCCAGGTGCTGGCCTGCCTCTCTTAGCTCTCCGTTTTCCTCATCTGCGAGGAACTTTCTGTCAGCTGAGGTCAGAATCCCCTGGGGAACTGCCAAGTACAGATTGCCACGGAGTCGTGGGGCGGTGGTTCTCAAAGTGGGGTTCCCGGAACAGCGGCTTCAGCGGCCCCTGGGAAGTTGTTAGAAATACAGCTCTCAGGTCCCACCCCAGACCTGCGGAATCAGGAGCTCTGGGGTCAGGGCCCAACTATCTTACAAGCTCTCCAGGTGACTCTGATGCAGCTAAAGTTTGGGAACCATTGGGAAAGAGCTGGAGGGACTGAGTTAAATAAAATTACCCCTCTCATACAGAAGGGACGTTCCTCTGAAAGGAATTGCTTAAAAGAAGAACATGATGTCTTACCGCATACTAAACAAGTTACATAAACTTCTGTTCCCTGCCAGAGCAAAGCCCAGCATGCAGCTGCCCTGAGATCTGGAAGAGGTCCTGCACTGTGACATTTCTTAGACTTCAGCCCTTAATTTATTGACAGTGTTTTTTTCTTCTTTTTTTTAATCAAAAAATTTAAATAAAATTTTATTGAAGTATATCATTCATATGTGAACATACATAAACAATAAGTGTATAGTAAAATTTGTGAATTTACCAAAAAAAACATGCATATCATCATACAAGGCTCCCATACATCTCCCCACAGCCAATACCCTGCACTGTTGTGAAACATGCCACAAACTATGAAAAAGCACAATCAAAATATTACAGCTAACTATAGCCCATATCTTACATTTGGTGTATTTCCCCCCAACCCACCCAATTATTAACACCCTGTATTAGTATTATATATTTGTTATTGTTCAGGAGAAAACATTCTCATGTCTATCCTGTTTACTACAGTCCATCATCCACCACTGGATTCCCTGTGTTAAACAGTCCCATGCTTCGTACAGTTCATTCAAAGTGTACGCTCAGTGGCTTTCTTTTTCATCACAGAGTTGTGCTGTCATCACCTCAGAAAATTTTAGAATGCTTTCAGTTCTCCAAAAGGGAAAAATCCTCTCCCCCCTTATACCCCCCATTGTTCCTTAGCATTGAAATAATATCTTCTTGCCATTACTATTGACAGTGTTTTTGATCAACACGTTTGTTCTTTTTGAAATTGGGGAGAAAGTGACTCTCTGGCACTTTCTTGCTACAATGTAACATCACCAAAAATGCAGCACCGGCTTCAGTTTTTGGTCCATGGTGACTTTCTTGCCAAGGAAGGCTTGCTACTAGGGTTTGAAAAGACTGTGAAAATTTACTTTATGTTCCTGAGTGAGGTGTCAGTTGATGTATAGAACCTGGGGATTTGAATGATCCAGAATTTCCAAGGACCCCAATGCAATGTAGGTCAGAGGAAGAGCAGAGCTGGGGCCTCTTCTTCCCACCAGTGTGGCCAGCTCACCCCGGCCCACGGCCCCGTTGGTTCTGCTACGAGACTGGTGCTGCGGCCCCACGCCCAGAACCTTTAGGGTTCTCTTCTGCTATTTTGTCCTTCCTTCCTAGACTAGCCTTTATATTAGAGTTTGACACAGGCTCTACCGTTCAGCCAAGATATTTTGGCAAGTTGATTTCTCTTCTTCCATTACTTTTCAGGTTTCAAGCCTATGCCATTCTTTTCTATATTTTATTTTTTAGGTACATTTAATTTTATTCTCAGATCAACTCAGTTGCTTCAAATTTTCTTGGTTTTTTTTTTTCTTCTTCTTGTTTTTCTTTTTTTACTGATGGGGGTCTCCCTAGATTTCAGCATCTGGAAATAATTTGGCATCTAGAATAGGCTTTTATTTATATATCTGTAATAGCCAAGTTTTTGAGCACTTGCTCTCTGCCAAGCATTGCATATGTATTTGCTCATTTAATCTTCAAGATAGTGCACTGATGTAGATACTAATGTTATCCCCATTTTACAGACAAAGAAACTGAGGCACAGAGAGGTTAAGTAACTTGCCCATGGTCACACACCTTGTAAGCAGCAGAGCTAATAACGAAATATATTCATGTAACTATATCTGAGGTTGTGTGTGTATGTGTGTGTGTGTGTGTGTGTGTGTGTGTACTGCAAGGGTATTAGCTTACATTTATCTTTGTTTTGGGTAATACATATGTATGTCTATATAGCTTTGGTTTTTTTGACAAGTGTATAAGCTTTTGCCTTTTTAGTCTCTATAAGTGTGTAAATCTTTATAAGTATATAATATAGTTGTAACAAAGAATGTGACATTTGTTCCTTTTCTTTTAAAATATTCTAATGCTTTAAATAGAGATTAATGCATATAACCCTCTTTATAAGCTTTTTTTTTTTTGTCTTGGTGTAACATTGGTGTATTGAAATAGCTCAGCAAGTAAACTGGGTCCCCCACATTTGGAGTTCTGAACTGCACAGTCCAGCTGCAGACATACAGATACCCCAGAGCTTCAGTAGCTATGTCTGTTCATAAATGATACCTCAGACCCTTTTCATTATTTCTCACAGGCATCTTTCCCAGCAAACCTGCAGCTCGTCCTTGTTCTGCGCCCAACAGGATTTTTCCAACGGACTCTCTCCGACATCGCTTTCAAATTCAATAGAGATGACTTTAAAATGAAGGTACCGGTAAGTATATCCACGCTTTATCTCCATAGGCAGAACTGTACTTAATTGAATACTTGGCCCATCTACAATAACCGAAATTCTCAGGTGCCAGCCTCAATGCTGTGCCATAAATAAAGCCCCAAATGGCATAATCAGAACATGACCTTCTTCTTAAAGCTGCCTGTCACCAGTGGTATGAGTGTTTATTCCTTTTTCTCTCCTTTCACCCATCCATCATTACACATCTTCTGTTCCACATTGTACAAAGTCATGGCAATGGATGGAGGACTGTAAAAGTGTAAGAGGGTTAATGGAGAACCACAAGTCACTGGACATTCTTACACCTGGTAAAGCTTAAGGAAAAAGAGATCCCTAATGCTTTGAACAGTCATCCCCAGGCTCGTAGTTAGGAATACTGCCCATGTTCTGTCAGCACCCCAAGAGGGTAAGAGTGGAACTGGAGGAACTGGGTACAAGCTTCTCTCAGGGCTGTTGTGGGATGCTCTGAGCCGCCAACTGGTGTTGGGTAAAAAGTCTATTAGGGACTTCTAGTCAACCAAGATAGTGGCATAAGACTTTTCAGGGTGCCATTCCACCACAGAATTTTTAAACAACTAATAAAATCTGGCAGAGCCATCTTCATCAAAACTCTGGAAAATAGCTAAAGGGTTAAAGGGTTATAGTAACAGGGTAAGGGCAGAATCAAGAAAACACAGGTTTCTTAGTGGCAGTGCTCTAAAATGTGTTCATCAATTGCAGTGAATGTACCACACTAATGAAGGATGTTGTTAATGGGGGCAAATGGGGGTGGTGTGGGGAGCAGGGCGTATGGGAATCCCTTATATTTTTTATGTAACATTTATGTAATCTAAATATCTTTTTTAAAAAATGAAGGAAGGAAGGGAGGGAGGGAGGGAGGAAGGAAGGAAACACAGGTTTATAAATGATAGGAGAAACTCATGGAACCCTTGTTGGCCTGTCTCCCACCCCCTCCTCAGGGCAGTGTGGAGCCATCCTGCACTCCCATTGTGGGTCCCTGCTCCAGAAGGGGCAGAGTAACCCCTATGTGCACATATGGGTGCCTATATATTGGTGCCAATATATTGGGTGGCAACCTGAAAGCCTGAACCAAGAAACTTGTCTTGGGCTCACCTTCCCAGGACTTACCTTGCAAGCAGAAGTAGCTTGTGGACAGCTGAAGCAGTGTAAGAAAGAATTAAGTCAAATTGGTCTGGGGCAAAGGATTACCTACTTTAAGTTATACAATAGAGCACCCAGGAGGGAGAGAAAGTCTTATTCCATAGGAAGTAGAAAGGGCATTCGAATTCCTATAAATGAGGACATTTCTAAGGCCACAAGTAAGCACAAAACCAGGGTAAGACTAGGTTCATAAAAGACAGAGAAGACCCTCCGCTTTTCTTTTGCTTCAGGCTGATCTTCTTGATAGTAGGCCTACACTTTGAAGGAGAACAACAGCTAATGCAAAGCTTTATACAAAGATTGTTTTGTTTTGTTTTGTTTTGTTTTTTGCCTCTGTTTATTTGTTTTAGTTCCTGACAATCAAGACAATACTCCTCATATCTCTCCCTGGATACAGACTTAAGGAATTGACAGCTCAAGGACTAAACCCCAGAGTTAACACATTGAAATATAATGTGCAACAAAAGGTTTCAAGATAAAGACACAGGAAAAGTTGTCCCACACAAAAGAACACATAAAAACTCAGAAGCCATCAACAAAAAAGACCAGACTTTGGACATACTGGCTAAAGACTTAAAAAAAAAGAGAGAGATCTTCAGTATGCTTAAGGAAATAAAAGAAAACAAAGAAAGAACTAAGGATTTCAGGGAAAAAATGAATGAAGAGTAAAAGAATCTCAATAAAGAGAGAAAATTTTAAAAAATGAATCGAGCAGAAAAACTGGGAGTTGAATTTCTAATTGAAATTAGAAATTCCCTAGAGTATTTCAACAGAAGATTGGAGCTGGCAGAAGAAAGAACCAATGACTACTAAGTCAAGATAATTGAAATTATTCAGGCTGAGGAGCAGGAAAAAAAAAGTGAACAAGGCCTAAGAGACTTGTGGGGAATCCATCAAGCATACCAATATATGCATTGTGGGAGTCTGAGGAGGAGAAGGAAGTAAGGGGCAGAAGGAATATTCAAAGAAATAATGGCAGAATACCAATGAACCACAAAACTTAACTTAAGATAAACTTAAAGAGAACCACACCCAAACACATTGTACTCAAACTGTTAAATTGCCAAGGACAAGAAGAGAGTTCTGAAAGCTGCAAGAGAAAAGCAAGGCATTATGTTCAAGGGAATCCCAATAAGATAAGTGATGATTCTTCATCAGAAACCATGGCAGCAAGAAGATAGAGGTATGAAATATTTAAAGCGATGTAAGAAAACAATTATCAACCAAGAATTTTGTATCCCAGGCAAGACTGTCTTTCAAAAATGAGGGAGAGATCAAAACATTCCCAGATAAACAAAAGCTAAGGAAGTTTGTCAACACTAGACCCACCCTATAAGCAATGCTAAAAGAGTTCTTCAGACTGAAAGAAAAGGTCACTAGAGTGTAGATTGAAGTAGCATAAAGAAATAAAGACTTCCAGATAAAGTAACCTTATGAAGTAATTATAAATGCCAATACTATTATATTATAGTTTTTGGTATGTACTCCACTCTTTGCTTCTTACAGGTTCTAAAATGCTAATGAATAAAAAGTAATGATAAATTGATGGTTTGGGGCATACAATGTATAAGACATAATTTGTAAGGTATACAACAAAAAGGTGCAGGGATGGAGGAGTATAGAACAGTGTATGTGTATGCTATTGAAGTTAAGTTGGTATCAAATCAAAGGTGATTGTTTTAAATTTAGGATGTTAAATTTAAACCCCATGATAACAGTGATAGTTAGGCTAATGTGTCAATTCAGCCAGGTAGTGGTGCCCAGTTGTTTGGTCAAGCAAGCACTGGGATAATTGTAATACAAGGGCATTTCATGGAGTTAAATCATCAAAGAGTTGATTGCATAGATGGCTGGTTACATCTACAAGATGTACAAGATCTACAGGAGTTTGCCCTCAGCAATGAGTGATGTCTCATCCAATCAGTTGAAGACCTTAAAAGGGGAAGTGATTTCAACATTCAGAGAGAATTCCCATCTCTGCTTCAGACAGCCAGCGTCTCCTGAGAACTCATTAAGGACCTTCATCAGAGCCCCTGGTTTGCAGCCTGCCCTGCAGAATTCATGCTTGTGCATCCCCATGGTCATGTAAGACAATTTTATAAAATCTCATACTATTTACAGATATCTCTTGTTGGTTCCTTAGAGAACCCTGATGAATACATGAAGGAAATATCTGAAAAATAAATACAGAAAGAAATGAGAAGGGACTCAAAAATGGTACAATAGGAAAAAATCAAATAAATATGAAAATGGGTATTAATGGAAGAATTGAGGGACAAAACAGCTATAAGATTTACAAAGACCAAATAGCAAAAGGACAGAAGAAAACCCTGCATTATCATAGTTTATTTAAATTTAAATAGTTTCAAGTTACCAGTCAAAAGGCAGGGATTGGCAGAATGGATAAAAAAGCATGACCCAACTATATGCTGTTTACAAGAGACTCACCTTAAATTCAGAGACATAAGTAGGTTGAAAGTGAAAAGATGGAAAAAAATATACCATGCAATTGTAACCAACAGAAAGCTGCGGGGAGCGGATATGGTTCAAGCGATTGAGCGCCTGCTTCCCACATGGGAGGTCCTGGGTTTGGTTCCTGGTGCCTCCTAAAAAAAAAAAAAAAAAAATGAAAAAAACAACTCAAGGGAGCTGATGTGGCTCAGTGGTTGAGCACCGGCATCCCACATACGCGGTCCCGGGTTCAATCCCCTGTCCCCCAGTACCTAAAAAAAAAGAAAGCTGGGGTACCTATGCTAATATCAGGTAAACTAGACTAAGTCAAAAACCATTACAAGGGACAAAAAAGGTCACTATATACCGATAAAGGAGTCGATTCAACAAGAAGATATAACTATAAATATATATGCACCTAATGACAGAGCCCCAAAATATACAAAGCAAATATTGACAGATTTGAAAGGAGAAATAGACAGTTCTACATTAATAGTTGGAGACCTCCATATACCACTTTCAATAATGAATGGAACATCTAGACAGAAGTTAAATTAGGAAATAGAAGATTCGATGGATATGATAAACCAACTAGACCTAACAGACTTATATAGAACACTTTACCCAACAGCAGAAGAGTTCACATTCCTCTGTATTATACATGGGTCATTCCCTAGGACTTACCATATGTTATGTCACAAAACAAGTCTCAATAATGCAAAAATATCAAAATCATGCAATTTATCTTATCCAACCACAACTGAATGAAGCTAGAAATCAATAATACAGGGAGAACTGGAAATTTCACAAATATGTGTGGAAATTAATGTACTCTTAAACAACCAAAGAGTAAAGAATAAATCACAAGGGAAATTAGGAAATATCTTGAGGCAAAGAAAACAAAAGTAAAACAACACACCAAAATCTATGGTATGTAGCAAATGCAGCCCTGAGAGGAAAATTTATAGATCTAAATGCTTACATTAAAAAAGAAGAACGTTCTCAAATCAGAGACCTAACCTCACAACTGGAGGATCTAGAAAAAGAAGAGCAAACTCAACCCAGGCAAGCAGTAGGAAGGAAATAACAAACATTAGAGTGGAGATAAATGAAATAGAGAATAAAAAAACAATAGATTCAATGAAACCAAAAGTTGGTTCTTTGAAAATATCAATAAAAATGACAAACCTTTAGTGAGACTGACAAAGAAAACTAGGGAGAGGATGCAAAGAACTACAATCAGATATAAAAGGGAGAACATTATTGCCAGCCTCAAAAAAATAAAAAAGCATTTTAACTAGATACTATGAACAACTGTACACCAACAAAGTATATGGCCTAAATGTAATGGACAAATTCCTAGAAACACACAAACTACCTACGCTGACTCAAGAAGGAATAGAAGATCTCAACAGATCAATAACAGGTAAAGAAATTGAATTAGTCATCAAAAATCTCCCAACAATTTTCATATATAGATCTTACAGATAGTCAATTAAATATATCCCAAAGTATTTCAATATTTTGATCATATTTTAAATGTTTTTTCATTTCAATTTCCAAATGTTCACTGCTAGGTATAGAAATATAATTTTTAAAATATATTGACCTTTCCTATTGCAACCTTAATATTGCTTATTAGTTTAAGTATTTTTTGTTGTTGTTGGTTCCTCAGGATTTTCTACAAAAACAATCATGTTAGGGAATTTAACTTCATCCTCTCCAAACCGTATACTTTTAAAATTATTGTTGTTTTTAAAAGACTGGTGCTCTGGCTAGGATCTCATGAACAAAGTTGAATAGGAATAGTGAGAGCAGACATGCTTGCCTTGTTCCTACACTTAGAGAAAAAGCATTGCAGTATATTGGATAATGTTAACTATAGGTTTTTCAAAGGCATCTTTTATTAGGTTGTGGAACTTCTAATGGAAATTCTTATTTCTAGTTTGCTGAGAGATTTTATCATGAATGGGTGTGGAATTTTGTCAAATGATTTTCCTTTTTAAATATATTGAATAACAATGATTAATTTTCAAATATTAAAGCAACCTTGTGCCTTGTGTAGCTGGGATAAGCCCCACTTGGTTGTGATGTGTTATCCTCATTATTTATTGCTGTACTGATTCACTAAAATCTTGATGAGGAGTTTTATATCTATGTTCATAAGTGATATTGATCAGCACTTTTCATTTCTTTTAATGACTTTGACTTTGGTATCATAGAGTTTGTTGGAAGTTTTCTCTCCTCTATTGTGTAAAATTCAGTGTAGAATTGACATTATTTCCTCCCTTAAAGTTTGGTAGAATTAATGGTGAAGATTTTTTTAAAAAGACAAAGAAAAGTCCAGGACCAGATGGCTTCACTGGTCAAGTCTACCAAACATTCCAAGAAAAAGTAACACAAATCCTATTCAAATTCTTCCAAAAGAAGGAAGAGGAGGGAACACTTCCTAGCTCATTCCAAGAGGCCAACATCATCCTAAAATCAAAGCCAGATATAGATACCACAAAAAAAGAAAATTACAGACCAATATCCCATGTGAGTATAGATGCAAAAGTCTTCAACCAAATACTAGCAAACTGAATCCAACAGTGTATTAAGAGAGTTATATACCATGATCAAGTGGGATTTACACCAGGTATGCAGGAGGTGGTTCAATATAAGAAAACCAATTAATGTATCACACCACATTAATAGAACAAAAGCAAAACCACATGATCACATTGACACAGAAAAGGCATTTGACAAAATACAGCACCCCTTCTTAATAAACACTAGAAAGAGAAGGAAACTTACTCAACATGATAAAGGACGTATATGAAAAACAACATAATCAATGGTGAAAGACTGAAAGCTTTCCCTCTAAGATAAAGAACAAGATAAGGATGCCCATTGTTACCACTATTAGCCAACATTGTATCAGAAGTTCTAGCCTAAGAAATTAGGCAAAAATGGAGAAATAAAATGCATTTATATTGAAAAGGAAGAAGTAAAACTTTCCCTATTTGCAGATGACATGATCCTAGAGATAGGAAATCCTGAGAAATCCAAACAAAATCAGCAAAGTAGCAGGGTACAAACCCAACATACAAAAATCAATAGTGTTTCTATACACTA
>PVKH010049289.1:0-10122 GCA_004027955.1 Chaetophractus vellerosus | reverse complement strand
AACTCATGCTGCTAAAGTCCTTTCTCTCCCATTCTGTCCTTGTGCAGCTGTTTCTTAGCCCTAAGTAAATTTGCCCTTGAATTTGCCCTCAGCCTGTCAATTGTGCTATCAAAGAAGTTTTTCCAGGTTTGTGTCATCCCAGATTTGATACATGTATTGTGTAGATTTCTCTGGCCTTTCCAGGTAGAGCTAGGACAAATTGGTGGAAGTAACAGAAGGGTAGGTTTCACCTCAACATAACAAAGCCTTTGAAAATCAGTGTGGTCTAAAAATGGAATGGATTCCCATGGAAATTTCCTTGTCACTGCAGGTGTTACAAATGTGGTGGCTTGGTCAAGGTAGTGGCCTTGTAATTCAGGGGATTTAATCCTTGTGTCACATTAGAAACACCTTGGGAGTTTCTGAAACTTCTCAATGCTTGCCCTCATCCCTCAGATTGTCTTATTTAATTGGTCTGGGGTACGGCCAGACATCAGATAGTCTTTTAACAAGCTCCTCGGGTGATTGCAATGTGGCCTCCTAGTTGAGAAAGTCTATTGTAGAAGAAATTAAAGGACAGGTTGGGAAAGTTGGGTCTGGCCATCTGAAGTTTTTCCTTTCACCTCTGAAATAATTTTAACTTCCTATTCCATATAAAGATGGATGTTTTTGATGCTGATGTTCTCTCCCTCCTCATGTTTTCTTTCAACTAGGTTTTCTCCCGTGTCTACACCAGAGCTGTCTTTGTGGAGGGTGGCTGCTGCTGCTACTATTGCTCTCTGGGTGCTGGGTTATTTTGCTCCCTTTGAGATCAATTGTCTTAAAGCACTATCTTACCGCTTTAAACTGGAAGTCACAGTACTTTCTCCAAAGGGAAAATTTTCTCTTGAATTGGCTATTTAAATAGCAACACCAGATTGAAGAAAAGGCTGTTGACAGTAGTCTTAAGTGAACATTTTCTTTTTTGGGGCCCATATACTGAACTGGTTTAGAAAACCCCAGATTCTTGTTAACTTAGACAATTAGAAGAGACATTAAGGACTGATTATAAGAGCATCTGTCTGTATTTGTTAATCTGGACAGAGAGACCTCATCCTCTTCCTTGCATCCTGTAGGGAAGAGGATGAGGTTGGGAGAAGGGGAATAAAAGCAGAGAGAAATCAGCCATAGAGCCCCAGCCTATAATGGGAAGGAACTTCCTGAAGTCCCATCATCGGAGTCTACTTTCTGATTTTCTGCAAAATGAACTTCTCATGAAAGTTGGGTCCTTAGCTGCCTCTTCTTCTCTATCTTTTCCAGACTTGCTATCTTCTCTTTGGTCTTTTTAACTCCCCAGGAGCAGATGGGTAGATTGGCTTTCCTGTGACACTCTTGTAGCCATTTAATAGAGTCAATTCTTATGCCTCTGGCCTCCTTTGAAGAAAAAGATCAGGGCTTGACATTTTAGCAGACCTCCTTAAATACCTATGAGAGGGTAAAGTTTGCTAACAAATAACCAGTTGTTTCTAGATATAGCACTAGGAACCAAACCTGGACCTCCCATGTGGGAAGCAGACGCTCAAGCACTTGATACACATTGCTCCCCCCATGGATCATTTTTAATTCACACACTTTTATGAGGACATAAAAAATGATACACACAAAAAAGAGAAGAGGTGCTGTGCTTCAAGTGCAGGCTTTGAGCACAATTGGCTGACATGCAGCGCTAGGCATGTTTCTAGAGGAAAAAAAAAACACAGTAAAGGTTGCCAGAGTGGGTGAGGAATTTCAGTTTTGGCTTAGCTCTAATTGAAACCCAAAGATATTCACCTTGATGTCACTTTAGAAGTCAAGTCTCAAAAAAGACTAGAGATAGATAAATGCTTATTGCTGCAGGAAGTTCTCAGAACTTCTGGGCTCCCTTATGAATTGGTTGCATAACTGTAAGAACTAGGCTTAGAGAACTTCCTATAAGAATCAGTGGTGGAGTATGCTATGGCAGATACACCACCTCCCTTGAACCTCCCTGGCACCTTTCCTTTGGTGTGTGATCTGGGGACCTTTACTTTGCCTGGAGAAATGGAGACTCCTATAACGAGGATTCTTGGTGTCTTGGCCTAGCTTCCAGAAAAAGGCCCTCAGATCAACCCAGCCTACCTAATCTTTGGCTGCTGCCTGTCTGAAACTTGGTAAAATTTCAAAATGACCGAACAGGAACATGCATGTAAACTAGCTACAGTTGTATAGGCGACTGCTGCCAGGAATCATGGTAACAGATGTGATAGAAATGAATTGTATTAATTTTATAATTTGAACTATTGAACTCCTCTAAAATTATATCAGGCCCCTTTGATGAATAAAGAGATTATGAGTATGAATAATGCCTTGGTGTGTGTTTGCCTTACATCTGCACTGAGTTCCATATTTTGTATATCGTCAATCATGGATCCTCTCTAGCTATCATTATTATCAGATCAAGCAGCCTCCCCCTTATGTTTTTATTTTCATATGATCTGCTACTGAAACACATGTGGATGACCCTAATCTAGACTGTGGTGGTCCTGGACCTGCTTGGCCTCAGATCCTTTTCTTGTCTTTTTGCTGGTATGTTTTTTGTCATGAAGGGGTGACCCAGGAAGGCCATTGTTTACCAAACTCCTGTTAGCTGCCTTCTCTCTGAGTTTAGCCAATGGGTGACACTGGTGAGAGACTGAAGGAGAGTGGGGTGAGGGGAAAGGGAGAATTGAGGGTGTTTATCCCTCTTCCTCTCTGCCTTGGGCTGATTCTCTGGCAATAGTTGAATTAACCCCATGGC
This sequence comes from Chaetophractus vellerosus, assembly GCA_004027955.1. Taxonomy (NCBI): domain Eukaryota; kingdom Metazoa; phylum Chordata; class Mammalia; order Cingulata; family Chlamyphoridae; genus Chaetophractus; species Chaetophractus vellerosus. Next base: position 7,349 of record PVKH010049289.1, on the reverse strand, counting down.
TCAATTCCCACTGGACAGGACCCCATGGCTCCAGCCTTTCTAGGATGGTGGACTCCCCTGGGATCTGATAAGACTACCTCCTCTCTTTGTTCTCTAGCTGAGGGTGGTACTGACTTCCTGTTGTTGCTAATATCTGGGTTATCTCATCAACCTGTTAGGCCCTCAGTTTCTCTATCACCTGTGTAACTCATTCTTTGCCTTAAATTTCCTCTGTTATAAATACTCTCAGTGGTACATAATTCAACCCCATTTTGTAAAGAAGGAATTTGAAGACCAGAGAGATTAAAGTATGCTTGCTAAAGCTATCTGGAAGGCAGACTTCTAGAATTCCAACCACAGACAATACTGTTAAGAATCCAGAATTTTAAAAAAATGTCTTTAATGTGAGTTGCTAGCAAAAAATCCTTGCACTAAGATCTCCAATCAGACTATTATTTTTGTTTTTGCTAACAGTTCTTCAAGTTGTTGTCACTACCAAGTTCTCCAGGGAAACTGGTGCCTGTATTTGCCTGGTGACAGCATTAGAGCTCTCACAGCCTGGAACGATGAATGCATTGCCCCCAACATCTAATTTACTATTAACTAGAGGCACACCAGTGAAAAGAAGCATAATTCATAGACACACAGAGAACTGAAACCTCTAAATAATTACCAAGGGTTTGATGTTTTTCACAGAATGAGAAGCTAGAGATGGGGAGCTACTGGTAGGGATTCCAACTCAAAGATAACCTGGCTGAAAACCTCACTGTGGTGGCAGCCATAGAAGTGTGCTGCTTGGCTCTCCCTTCAAGAAAGAATTTGCCGTTTTGACAGCCTCCAAATGCAGCACCTTCAGGATCCACTTCAGCTTTTGATTCAAGGCCCCACTTTTCCCAGACAGCCCCCAGCCAACCACTGAGCATAGCAGTGGGCACTGGGACATGGCCATTTCTGCCCCACATGAGGCTCTTCTGTATTAGTCTGCAAAAGGGGTACTGATACAAAGCACCAGAAACCTGTTGGCTTTTATAAAGGGTGTTTATTTGGGGTAAATCTTAAGAGTCCCAAGGACACTGATATAATCAAATCAAAAGCCCTAATCTTAACAGGTAACCTAATCAAAGTAACCTCAGCTGAATTTAGTGCAATCAACAGGTATCACACTCAGAGGAAAAGGTTAGTTTAGAAACATAATCTTTCTTTTTTGGGGATTCATAAAACTAATCACAAACTGCCACACTCCTCTAATGGGCAATCTTTGCTTTGGAGCTCCCCATTGGGTTGGCTGAAATTTCATCAGATTTGTACCATAGCTGGAGGTTTCTCTTGCCTAGTACTGCCTTATTCTCCTTCTCCTTTCATAAGTATCAGAATATCATCATGTCCAATTGCCTTCCTCTCCACCCAGCTTCTTCTCTTTATCCTCTTAATAAATGTTGTGCACGCCAATCACCTATCTATCATATCTATCTTTATTTCTCTCTCACTCATGGTAACATATATATATAGTATAAAAATAGCCATTTTAACCATTTGTAAGTGTACAATTCTGTGGCATTAATTACTGTCACAATGTTGTGCTACCATTACTACCATCTGTTATCAAAACTTTTCCATCACCCCAAACAGAAACTCTGTGTCCATTAGTAATAACTCACTTTACACCCTTCCCCTGGTCCCTGGTAACCTCTAATCTGCTTTCTCTCTCTTTAATTTGCCTATTCTAGATCTTTCATATAAGTGGAATCATACCATATTTGTCCTTTTGTGCCTGGCTTCTTTTTACTTAGCATAACATTTTCAAGATGCATCTATGTTGTAGCCTAAGTCAGAACTGCATTCCTTTTTATGGCTGAATAATATTCCATTGTATAAGTATACCACATTTTATTTATGCCTTCATCATTGATAGACACTTGGGCAGTTTCCACCTTTTGTCTGCTCTTTTTAAAGGAATTTTTTTACTTTCATTTCTTAGTCCAGAGCTGTGTCATATAGCTATAACATCCATAAGGGAAGTTGGGAAATATTTTTGTTTGTTTTTTTTTAGCTGAACATATTGCAGCCCCAACAAAATTGAGTGCTTTTACTGAGAAAGAAGAAAATAATGGGTATTTTGTAGACAAACCAGTAGTCTCTGTCCCACTTTATTTTCATTTCTGGAAAATTTTGAGTTTATGAAAACAGTGTCCCTGTTATACATAAGGTAATCAAGGTGTGGGGAAAAGACAGCTTCTTTGGTCTTGTTTAGGGAGGGATTTATGTCACTGCAAAGAGCAAGAAAGAGAAAAAGATGAGGCTCTATCAGTCAGTACTATGATTGGATTCTCTTGGTCCAAGCAAATATCCTCATTTTACAGAAAAGGAAACTGAGGCCTAGAGAGGGTAAACCATCTTCCTACAAGTATTTATTGTGTATATCGTGTATATAAGTGCATGTTCTAAGTGCTTGGGATCCATTAGTGAATGAAAGAGACAAAGGTCTCTGTCCTCCTGGGACCAAGGGCTCACCTGCTGTGGCATGATGGGGATGGGAAGCCAGGTGTCTTAAATGCTTACTGGTGTTTGCTCAGGGTCAAAAGTATAACTTTAAGTTTACTTGAAATTCAAATAAGGCAAGTACTTTGATTGGAAACTATCACTGATTACTTTGGGAGGTGTTTGGAGATTCTGAATCAAACTTCATCTTGAGAATCTTATTGACACCCAGGTCAACAATGGTTTTGATAATACCTGCTGGCTCTACCAGCCCCAACCTTATTTCTTCCTTATCTTCCCTTAAGGTTTTTTCCTATCTTGTAAATTAGAGAAAGCCAGAGAGGACTGAGTGAATCCTCATTTCTCCTTCCAAATAATACTTGGAAGGGTAATAATGGGCATTTGAATAAACATAGGTAATTACCTAATTCTTTAAACTTTTGCCTTAAGTTGAAAAGTTATCTTGGAACAAAATGTAATAAAAAACGTAATGAGAAATATTTTGAACAATTTTAATTAAATGTTCATAACAAAAAGTTTTATTCTCAAATTAATTTTGGAAAGATATAGCTTTTCCAATGATGATGTCATTAATCAAAGCATGTTGAAATTCCTCCTCTCCCACTAATTTCAGAACCAATTTACTAGTCACATAAAAAATTTGGTTTCAGTAGCTTATGGAGAGACCCCAATTGATCAAAATACCATTTCTTGGAAGGATCCTTTACCTTATTTTACCAGATCTGGCTCTGAATGTCTTTGTAAATTCTCTAAATTAAGCCCACGCATAATTTCTATTTACTGAGGAGATTTAAAAGTCTAGGTAATAAACTAAAGGCAATTTCAAAAGAGTTATTCAAAAATATTTTGACTAATAGTATTGTTACAGTATGGTCACAGACTCCCAAGGTTTCTACTTAGAAAAGGCACAACCCTTTATTTCAGCAGATGTTGAGTCATAAATTCTTTCTTGTTTTTCTTTATCAGTCTAACTAAAGTTTTATCTACTTTTTTTCATCTTTTCAAGGAACCAACTTTTAGTTTCATTGAGTCCCTTTATTTATTTATTTTTTATTCTCTATTTCATTTGTCTCCAGTCTAATCCTTGTTATTTCCTTCTTTCTGCTCACATTGGGTTTTGTTTGCTTTCTTTTTCTAAATCCTCCAGTTGCGAGGTTAGGTCTCTGATTTGAGATCTTTCTACCTTTTCAATGTAAGTATTTAGAGCATAAATTTCCCTCTCAGTACTGCCTTTGCCATACCTCATAAATTTTGGTATGTTGTGTTTCATTTTCATTTGCCTGAAGATATTTCCTAATTGCCCTTGTGATTTCACCTTTGACACATTGGTTGTCTAAAAGTATATTGTTTAGTTTCCACATATTTGTGAATTTTCCTTTTCTCTCTCTGTTATTGATTTCTGCCTTCATTCTATTGTGATCAGAGAGTATACATTGTATTATTTCAATATTTTTAAATTAATGAGATTTGCTTTTTACATAACAAATGGTCAATCCAAGAGAATGACCCATGGGCACTAGAGAAGTATGTATATTCTGTTGTTGTTGGGTGAAGTGTCCTATATAGTCTGTTGGGTCTGTCATTCAAGTCTTCTATTTCCTTATTGATTGTCTGTCTAGGTCAGGACTTCTTAACAATGAGTCCATGAGCTTGAATTGAAATTCAAAAAAACATTATTCTTGTGGGGACGTGTTGGTACAATACACCATATAGTGTGGAGTTAACAAAGGGGTCTGTGGAACAAAAAAGTTTAAGAACCCCTGGTCTAAATGGTCTATCTGTTCTTTTTTTTTTCTTTTTTTTTGGTGCTCCTCTATGTCTGCTTTTTTTTTGTCTCCTCCCATTGCGGCAATGCGCCAAGTCGGCCCACTGCATAGGCGGCTTGCCCCGCTCATGGGCGGCTCTGTTCTGTTTCGCGGGCAGCTCAGCTCTGTTTTTTGCGAGCCTCTCGGCTGTTTTTCTTGGGTGGCTCGGCTCCGTTTTTCGCAGGCAGCTTGACTCCGTTTTTCGCGGGCGGCTCGGCTCTGTTTTTCGCGGGCGTCTTTGCCCTGCCCGTGGCGGCTTTTTTTGCCCTGCCCACAGTGGCTTTGCCCCACCCATGGCGGCTTGCCCCCTCAAGGCAGTCTGCCCACCTGGAGAGGTCCCCGGGAACCGAACCTGGGGCCTTCCATGTGGTGTACCAGCGCCCTATCCACTGGGCTACAGCTGGCCCCTATCTGTTCTTGAAAGTGGTATATTGAAGTCTTTCTTCAATCTGTGAATATTTGCTTCATATATTTTGGGGCTCTGCGGTTAGGTACATATAGATTATAATCATAACAAATGTCAAATGGAAATTGGCTTTTAATCTTATTGGGACTCCCTTGTACATAATTCTTTGCTCTTCTCTGGCAGCTTTCAGAACTCTTTGTTTTTGGCATTCAGCATTTTGACCGCTATGTATCTGGGCATAGTTCTCTTCAAATTTATCCTGTTTGGGGTTAATTGGGATTCTTCAATATGTAAATTCATGTCTTTCATTAAATTTGGACAGTTTTGTGACATTATTTCTCTGAATATTCATTCTGTCTTTCTCTTTTTCTTTGCTTTCTGTTACTCGCACAATGCATATATTGGTATACTTAATGGTGTCCTAGAGTCCTTTAGGCTATGTTCACATTTTTCATTCTGTTTTTCTTTCTGCTCTTCAGCCTGAATCATTTCCATTGTGTTATCTTTGAGTTCACTGGTTCTTGCTTCTTCTGGCTCCAATCTGCTGTTGAAAACTTCTATGGAAGTTTTAGTTTTGTGTTCTTTAACGCCAATATTTCTGTTTGCTTTTCCTTTTTAAATTTCTTTCTCTTTATTGAGATTCTCATATTTTCCATTTATATTTTTCTGATATCCTTTAGTCTTTCCTTGTGTTTTGCTCCATCTCTTTAACATATTGAAGATCATTTTTAAAAATACTCTTTTTCTAGTATATTTGAAGTCTGGTCTTCTTCATTGATGTTTTCTGAATTTTTGACTTGTTCCTTGGGTGGGCCATCATTTACTGTTTCTTTGTTTTTCTTGTAATCTTTTGTTGTACATTGTACATTTTAATATTTTAATGTGCTAACCCTGGGATTTAGTCCCTGGGATGCCTATTCCTTGGGATGCCTATTCCTTAGGTTTGTATCCAGCTAGAGATATGGAAGAGATTTCCTTGGGTTCCAGGAGCTAACCAAAAACAAACAAACTAATGCAAAAAACACCTCACACTCTTTGTAAATTGGCTCTGCATTGGCTGGTACTTTCCTTTAGAGTTTAGCCCCCCCATCAAGAAGATCTGGCCAAGGTAAAAGTAACATGAAGGGTCCTTTCTGAGTACTGGGCTTTGGAAAATGGCATTGGAATTTCTGCTTACAGGAATTCTAATGCCCCCTCTGCTCCCTATGAAATAGAGTTTCTAATCTTATGCCTCAGACCTCTTTGAATTAATTGTTTCTTATATTGCTTTGGCTACCCACAAGCTGCTTATGCATGCAGGGCAAATTCTGGGAGGGTGAGCCGAAGATGAGTTTCCTGGTTTAGTCTTTCAGGATGATACCCAATAGATTGGCACTGATGTACAGGCACCCCAGTATGCACATAAGTGTCACTCTGCTTCCCCGGGAATAGGACTGGAGGACCTGCAGTGGCTGTGCGGGCTGGTTCCACACCATGCCAGGGAGAGGGTGGGGGAGGGGCCGGTAAGTGCCTAGAGCTTCTCCTACTGTTTTTGTTTGTTTGTTTTGTTTTTTGACATACAAAAGGGCTGGGGATTGAACCCAGGACCTCATATGTGAGAAGCTGGTGCTCAACCACTGAGCCACATCTGCTTCCCTGAGTTGGTTTTTTATTTTTTTTTAGATTTATTTTATTTTATTTTATTTTATTTTATTTATTATACATTCTCCCCCCCCTTTTTTTTGCTTGTTCTTGCTGTGTTCATTTTTCTCTGCGTTCCTCTGTGTCTGCTTGTCTTCCCCTGCTGGGGTAACCTGCCGAGTCAGCTCATCGGTGCGGCCGCCTGCCTGCTCGTGGGGGCTCGCCCTTGCTTGCAGGGGCTTGCCTTTGCCCGTGGGGGCTTGCCTTTTGCCCGCGGCAGCGTGCCCCGCCAGCGGTGGCATGCCCCACCCACGTTGGCTTGCCTTCTTGAGGTGGTCCGCCCATTTGAGGAGGCCTGGGGCCCGAACCCGGCGCCTCCCATGTGGTAAACCGGCCCCCTACCAACTGGGCTATACAGTCGCCCCGCCCCCCCGAGTTGTTTTTTTAGTTTGTTTTTTAGGAGACACCGGAAACTGAACCCGGGACCTCTCATGTGGAAAGCAGGCTCTCAACCACTTGAGCCACATCCGCTCCCTCTTACTGTTTTTCAATTTTTTTATTTTAATTTTTTTCTTTTTGTTTTATCCTACCGTTTTAAAAGTTGTGTTTTCTTGATTCAGCACTCATCTAATTACAGAACTCTTTTCACTGTTTTTTGGAATTTGAAAATGATGGATCTGCCAGTTTTTGCTAGTTATTTAAAAATTTTGTGGGGGAATGGCACCCTAGAGCATCTTATGCTGCCCTCTTGGTAAAACCCACCCCGGCACACAGTTTTTTAAATTGTTAGAGCAATTATTCTGAGGTAAATTTATAGAAAATGAGGGAAACCATATAAAGTGACTTATGTGTCTACTGATCAGTGTGGGGTAGGTGAATATCAATTTATTAGCTTATCAAATATATATTTTTTAGTACTGGAAAACCTCAATATTTCCCTGGAATTTATGATTTAAGTTTCTGTTTTGGCATCTTGAAATTCTTGTCTCAAGTGGAGTTTACTGCAAATTCATAAAACTTTTCAGAAAATGATACTCAGT
>PVKH010049288.1:0-10110 GCA_004027955.1 Chaetophractus vellerosus | reverse complement strand
TGGGAGCTTGGTGAGATAATATAGAACACACCTCAGAGTAATCCCAACTGCATGGTGAAGAAGCTGGGGGTGTTTGATGAACCCCCACCCCAGCCTGCCATTAGTTGAGGGCCACTTCAGGGACACCAACTCTCAGGCACTCTGGCTTGCCTGTGTGCTGGCCAACTAGCCACCCATCAGGGAGTCACAGAGTTCTTATTAAACAGCCTTTGTGTGTAGAGGAGAACACACTCCTCTAAGTGTGTCTCAAGAGCCTATGGCCACTGGCCCTTGGTGCCTGGAGGTCGAATGACTAAGGAATGGCAACGCAAATCCTTGTCCCACCTAGGCTAGGGAGCCAGCACGCTGGGCTTGAACTTGGAGACTCACACCATTAACATTTTTTTTCTTCAGAATTAGAGGACTCTGGGTTCAACAGTGGCAAGGGTAGTATTTCAGGGTGGTAGACCTGGATTTGAGTTTCAGCTTTGCCACTGAGGTGCTCTGTGTCTTTCAGAGGGTCATTTATCTTCTCTTAGTCTTAGGCTTCTCTTCTGTGAAATGGGAGTGTCACCAGGCCTGCTTCTCTGAGTTCTTGATGACTGGTTAGCCCACAGCACCCCACCTGACCATATAGATCCTGGGTGCTCTCTGGGGAGCGTGGAGCAAATGACCCATTGCACAAGCTGTTTTGCAGTTCTTGAATAGAGCTGCTGCCCAGACTCCCCACTGCAGCCTTTGCAGGGCACAGACACAGAGTGGTGGATAAGAGCCTGGGCTTCAGAGCCAGCAGGGGAGGCAGGGACAGGGGTAGAGCTCTAGCTCTGCTGCTTCCTGGCTGTACCACTTTAGGCAAATCATTTCATCATTTTGAGATTTTGTCTCCTCATTTGTGGGATGGAGAGAAAAGTACTCAAGTCTGAGTGTTGTGAGAATTAAATCAAATAGGTCATGCGAAGTGCTTTGATCAGTGTGTGGCACACGGCGAGGACTCAGTAAATGCTATCCTATTATTAGTAGTAATAGTGTCACTTTTCCCCAGCAGTGGAGCCAGGATTGAGGCTCCAGGTGCCTTGTGAGCCGCCTGGAAGAAGCCCTGACGTCATGGGAGCAGATGCTCTTTGCCTGTCTCTGCCTGTAATTGTCAGGTTGTGTTCTCTTCCACAATTAGATGTATCAGGTTCAAAAGAGACATTGTCTCACACTAATGAATAGATTAATAGCCTCCCTCCCCCGATGGGAAACTGTATCAGCCTCTTGATATGTTGATGACTTCTCAGAGAGGGAGCTTTAGGGAGCCACTCCTAAATAAGCAATCCCTCCCTGGCCTCATACCTGAGCCCCTCCGTTGGCTGAGGCATGGGAGCCTGTGGCCATGGCACAGTGGACCAACTGGGGTCCCTCACCAGCTGTTCAGGGAAAGATGGAAAACCTGATTCTAGTATTAGATACAGAATATGGGCTGAAGAGAAAAGAAAAGGCATCCTTTCAAACTTGAGCTCCAGCTTGCGATTCAAAGGTGTGACCAGGTGGGCCCTGGGTCAGGCTGGAGGGCGCCAGGCAAAGCCCAGACCGGGAATGGGTGGGGGTCTTCACTGAGGGGCTGATGGGCACTGCACTGGCCTCCCCTCTTCCGCACTTCTGCAGGAGCCTCTCCAGCAGGTCTCCTTGCCCCACCATCATGCCCTTGGCTAAACCCTCCTGCTTTGGCATCAGCCTCCAGGCCTGGGCATCATCGGCTCTATTTCTCAGCTCTGGTTTGAGTCAGTGCAGTGTGTGCGAGGATCTCCTCTGTCATCTTCCCAGTCCCTGAAGACACGTTCCAGCTGCCTGGTGTGGGGGACAGGCCCATGTGCCAGCTGAGGGTCGCTGCTCCACCCAGTGAGGAGGCTCACCCCATCTGCTCTTAATGAGACCTGGCACTTTCTCACTCCCTGCCAAAGGAGGAAGCAGAACTGATTTAGAGAAGATTCTGATTTAGTTTCCAAAAAATTGATAAGACTATCAGAGCAGTTTAAAAACCAGAACCCAATTTCATATTTATTCTTCTGCTTTCATAATAGTAATTGACCTATCCTAAAATGCACTATTTGTAAACATTATCTACCAGCTCACACAACCGAAAGCATTAGGTACCTCCGCCCTGAATTAACATTTTAATTTTAGAGACAGAGTTAAAAGAAAAACACTGAGACCAAAGTGTCAAGTATTTCAAGAGAAAATAGCAAGACTTTAGTGGGGCAGCCTACCAAGCCAGTCCCCCCATCCCTGGCTTGGCCAGTTTGTAGGAACTGACCTTCCCCAAGGGATTGGAAGTCTGAGAAAAGCCAACCATTAGTTTCCAAATTGATTTTCAAACCAAAATTGGAACCATTCTTGAATGCTCCCAGGATTTGGGGCTATTAATATGGAAGAACAATGAGAAGGAAAAAGCAAGTGTGTAAGAGGTGATTTATGACTGAAAGGAAGTTGTGAGATCGGAAACTTGTATGCAACCCAATCATAGACCCCTCTGGAGATGTTCCAGGGAAGAGATGGAGAATGTAAAGGGAGAGGGTTTCCGAGGGATATTAAAGCTTATAAAAGGAGGTAATGTGGGCTTAGGGCCCGAAACGAGCGAGCGAGGAGCTGATCACATTGAACTTATAACCACAGCAGGCTTTTGTGCAGCTGTCATCAGCGCCTGAGACACCCCGCAAGCCTTTCCTTTTATTTATTTCTTGCCATTAGACCATCACCGAGCAGGTTAAATGGCAGGAAGAGAGTCTCCCCGCCAGAGTGTGGGACTGTGACCGCTGCTGCTCAAGCCCGTGGTCTCCTCTCAGGTGTCAAGGCCTTGCGTGTCAAGACCGTGGCTCCAGCTGCTGACCGGTAAGACCAGCCACCACCAAGTTGGACTGGAGGTACACAGGAAAAGGGGGCTGGCCAGCTAGTTCCTGGCCAGGTGTTCTGGGAATGGACCTCTAACCTCACTCCTTTTTTCATAGCTCTGGCAGAAAGGCTTTCTTCTTATTTATAGCTTGAGGTATAATTGATAAACAGTAAATTGTACATATTTAAAGTATACAATTTGATGAGTTTTGACATATGTAAATGCCAATAAAAACAGGCCCACATCAAGATAATGAATATATCTAGCATCCTCCAGGGTTTCCTCAGGCCCTTGTAAATCCATTCCTCCCTCCCTATTTGCTTCCCTACCCCCATTGCCAGCAAACAATAATCTACTTTCTGTCACTATAGATTAATTTGTACTTTCTAGACTTTTCAATAAATGGAATCATACACTATATGTTCTTTTTTGGTCTGGCTTTTTTCAATTAGTATAATTGTTTTGAGATTCATCCATGTTGTTGCAACTACCAATAGTTTTTCCTTGTTGAGTACTATTCAATTGTATGAATATACTACAAGGTGTTTATCCATTCGCCTGTTGATGGACATTTGGATTTTTTCCAGATTTTGGCTATTAAAATAAAGCTGCAATTAACATTCATGTATAAGTCTTTGTGCAGACATGTGTTTTCATTTCTCTTTGCGTAAATATCTAGGAGTAGAATGCCTAGGTTGTATGATAAGTGTATGTTTAACTTTTTAAGAAACTGTCAATTTATTATCTAAAGTGGTTGTAACATATTATATTCCCACCAGCAGTTGATGAGGGTTTTTCGTTGCTCCACATGTTCTCTAACACTTAATATGGACATTCTTTTTACATTTTAGCCATTCTAGTGAATGTGTAGTGGTATCTCATTATAACTTTAATTTGCATTTCTCTAATAATGAATTTTGTTGAATCTCTTTTCATATACTTATTTGACAAATGTATGTCTTTTTTTATGAAGTGGCTGTTCAAATCTTTTGCCCATTTTAAAAATTGGGTTGTTTGTCAACTTATTATCCAGTTACAAGAGCTCTTGATATATTCCAGATACAAGATCTTTGTCAGATGTTTCATAAATATTTTCTCCCAGTCTTTCACTTGCCTTTTGATTTTTCGTAAGAGTGTGTTTTAAGCAAGAGTTTAAAATTTTGATGACATCTAATTTATTGATGTTTTCTTTAATGGTTTGTGCTCTTCATGTCATTCAAGAAATCCTTGCCAAACCCAAGGTCATTCAGATTTTCTCAACATTTTCTTTTATATGTTTATAGTTTTAGCTCTTACACTTAGTTCTGCAGTATATTTTAAGTTAATCTTTATATATAGTGTGAGGTAGGAGTCAAGGTTTATTCTTTTGCAGATGGCTACCCAATTGCTCTAAAAGTATTTGTTACAATGCTATACTTTTCCTATTAAATTGCTTTGGTTCCTTAATCAAAAATTAGTTGACCATGTGTGTCTGGATCTATTTCTGGACTCTCTCTTATACTTCATTCATCTGTATGTCTATCTTTATGTGAATACCACACTGTCTTGATTAGTTATCCTTGGTGCTTTGCATTGCCATATGCATTCAACTTGCCAATTTCTCCCCCAAAATGCCTGTTGAAGTTTTGATTGAGATTGCAACAATTGGTAGATCAGTTTGCCATCAAACTGGGATAATTTTCAGCTGTTATTTCATCAAGTTTTTTTGTCCACATCCTTCTCTCCTCTCCTTCTGGGACTCCAATTATATGTATACTAGGCCTCTTGAAGTTGTCCTACAGTTCACTGATGCTCTCTTCATTTATTTCTCAGTCTTTTTGCTTTCTGCGTTTCATTTTCAATGAGTTCTATTGTTCTATGTTCAAGTTCACCAATATTTCCTTCTGCAGTGTCTAATTTTCTGTTAACTTCATCAAATGTATTTTCCAGTACAGACATTGTATATTTTCATGCAGAAGTTTGATTTGGGTCTTTGTATATCTTCTATGTTTCTCCTTAAAATTCCGTGCTTCCTTTCACCTTCTTGAATATAGGGAATATAGTTATAATAACCTTTGAAATGTCCTTGTCTATTAATTCTATCATCTGTATTATTTCTGGGTCTGTTTCATTCCTTTTTTAAAAAAATATTTATTTTTTTAAATTTATTTCTCCCCCATCATTGTTTGTGCATGCTAGCTGCTATCTGTGTCCATTAGTTGTGTGTTCTCTGTGTCTGCTCATCTTCTCTTTAGGAGGCACTGAGAACCAAACCCAGGACCTCCCTCATGGGAGAGTGGCACTCAATTGCTTGAGCCACCTCTGCTCCCCACCTTGTTGTATCTCTCATTGTGCCTCTTCTTGCATGATGTTGTGCCATCTTGTTGTGTCAGCTCACCATGCAAGCCCATTAAGCCAGCTTGCTGTCTTGCTCATCTTCTCTAGGAGGCAACGGGAACTGAACCTAGGACCTCTCATGTAGTAGGCAGGCACCCAAATACTTGAACCACATCTGCTTCCCCGGGTCTGTTTCTTTTGACAGATTTTTCTCCTTGTTATGTTTAGTATTCTCCTGTTTCTTTGCAAACTTGATAATTTTTTATTTGATGCAAGACTGTGATTTTACCTTGCCAGGTGCTGGAAATTTTAATATTCCTTTAATATCCTTGAACTTTGTTCTGGGATGCACTTAAGTTATATAGAAACAGTTTGATCCTTCTGATGCTTACTTTTCTTTCTTTCTTTTTGGGGGTGGGGTACCAGGCACTGGGAATTGAACCCAGGACCTCATATGTGGGAAGCCAGTGCTCAACCACTGAGCCACACTGGTTTCCCTGAGTTAGTTTTCTCATTTGTTTTGCTTGTTGCTTATTTTTGTTTTTTTTTTCAGGAGGCACTGGGAACCAAACCTGGGACCTCCCATGTGGGAGGTGGGCACTCAACCACTTGAGTCACATCTGCGCCCCCCCTGAGGCTTACTTTTAAGTTTTATTAATCAAGACCAGAATAGCCTTTAGTTTAGGGCTAATTTCGCCCACTAATGAGACAGTACCTCTGAGTAACTCTATTTGATGCCCCATGTATAATGGGATTTTTCTACTCTGGCCAATGGGAACATGAACCATTCCTGGCTTTGTATGAACACTGATGATCATTCTAGTTACTCCTTTCTAGTGACTCCTTCCCAGGTACTTTCTTTACATACATGTGATGATCAACTAGTTCTCAGATGAAGACAAGCAGCTCTCCAGAACTCCATGCAACTATGTCCTCTCTAGTATTCTGATCTGAAAATTCTAGCTGCCTTGGTCTCCCCAAATTCTCAACCCAGGGAGACTCCTGGGCTATGTCTGGATTTGCCCTCTTGCCTGTGGCTTGGAAGTTCTCTGTAGGCAGCAATCTGTGACCACTTATGGCTGACCTTGTTAGTTTTCCTTCTCTTGGGAATCACTATTTGACAAATGTAGTCAAATGCCTGAAAATTGCTGTTTCTTATATTTTGTATGGCTTTTTAGTTGCTTAGGGTGGGAAGGTAAATCCAGTTTCTGTTATTCCATCATCCCTAGCCTCACCCTTGGCCAAGGCAATCCCTTGGTACTTTCCAACCTGGCCAGCGGGAGGCAATGTGGGTATGAGTGAATATGTGTATGTTTCCTTATGTATGTACATGCGTGGTAAATATATGTGTGTGTGCATGCCTATGTGTGAGCACATATATGTGTGTATGCTTGCAGACAGGTGTGCCTTTTTTGAAGGACCTAAGAGAATAAACTAATCTGTACAATGTTTTGGCTAAGTGCAGGATATCTATGTGGGATGTATACCAGCTACATTCCTTTGGAGTAAAAAACAAAAACAAGAGGAGAAAGGCTGCTGGGAGGAACCTCTAGCAATCAATCCTTGATAGGCAGGCATGAGGCCAATTGAAAACATGATACAAGTTTCCAAAGGGCCAGATAAATGTCTCTAAAGATCAACAGCAGGTTCATAATCCAATCTAGGGGGTCCTAATAATATATTACATTGGTCTGGTTTTTTTTTTTTTTTTTTGTAGTTTTAAAAATGTTATATTCTCTATGATCTCACCTGGAGGTATAACTTGTCTGGATTGTTATTATGATTATTACTAATTATCATTTCCTGACTCTGCTTCTGGCTTCTTACAAGTCATGTTAGGGCTAAATGAGAAGGGGTAGAAGGGATTCATGTCACTGAATGGCTGTGACTGTATCTAAGTTCTGAAGTCCTGCTGGGGAAGCCTTTGAAGGAATGCATGGTCAACACTGCTTCGCTTTGCAGTATCAAGCGCAACCTTCCACTGCCCAGACCATGCCTCCAGATAACTCAGATGGCTGCCAATAGTATGAAAGTGGAGAAACACTGTGTATTTGATCAGGATTAGCCAAGGAATGGGGTGGCAGGAGGGCAGAGGGCAGAAGGGTCTAGGAATGGGGAGAGATGTGGTATATGAAGAAGAGTCAAGCTGAGCACCAGAATGGTCTGCATATCAAGTTTACTGGTCCCCCAGGATCAATAAGAGCTGGGAAGTGTCTCCACTCCCAATCTCCTCTTGTGCCAACTGGCATCCTTGCTGACTTGACAATTCTTGAGAAATTCACCTCTGATCTCCCTTGGAACATTTCAGTCCTCTATTCATAAATTTCTAAAAGCTAGGGCTTGACTAATTGTGGAAGCAGAAGTTCTGGTTTGAAAGGAGCATCTGGAAAACACAAACCCCAAGTATGTGTTGAAGAGCTGGGTGGGAGGTCAGCAGCGCCAAGGCAGGGCGAGGCCAGGCTTACAGCTGATTTCTCAGAAATGGGCGTGGTGGAAGGCTCAGCTCCTTCATCATCCCACTGCTCATGACGACAGGACAGATACTACCTGGCACTTTCCAGTACTCTGTGATGGAAATGTGGGTTAGCACCAGAGGCCCGAGGCTCCTCAACAAAGATGTACTTTGGAAACAACCCCACGGAGTGCCGCAACAGGGACACCTTACAGAAAACATTTCTCATTCACAGCCCAGCTTGCTTTCAGGATGTCCCCATGGGTTTTGTTACAAGAAGTAACATCCTCATGGTAGAGACCATGAACTCTGTGGTTTCAGTGCCATGACCTGGGATATCAACCCTAGCAGAGATTTCATGTGGTATGCTGGCAAGATCTTGGCTGGAAGAGACTGTTAGGTTTTCTTGAACAACCTCTACCTTCACTTTTTAAAGGCACTGTTACTTTTCTTTCTTTCTTTTTTGAATAGGCATTATATGTCCTTGATTCAAATTTCACAAAAAGGGAAAACCATAAAAAGCCTTCCTTCTTCTCCTAACCTCTGCTACTCGGTTCTCCTCCCCAGAGTTAACCCAATATTCTTGATTCTTGCATGTCCCAGAGGTATTGTTTTAGCAAAATTGAGCAATGTGTAAATGCACAATCTTTTTTTTCTCACTCCACCCCTCCCCCCTTTATTTTTCTATAAATGGTAGTGGTAGGAGATTGGCTCTAGGGAAACAGGATCTGAGTCTTGCAGGGCAGGAAGTTTATTGAGGAATGCCCTTGGAATCAACCTCTGGGAAGGGAGAAGGAAGCAGGATTAGACAGAGGGAGAAATTAAACTGTAATGCAGGCACAACAGAGGCCTCAGCTGACCTATGGGGAGCCCTGGAGCTGGGATAGCCATTCAGAGCTGCCCCAATTTGGGAGAAGGGGACCCTCCACATGAATCAGTCATTGGATGTGGGCATAATCTTTGGTGAGGTAGCTCTTCTCAGCCATGGCAGCTCCTGACGAGGCACTCACCTGTCAGCCACCAGCACTGCTGGCAGCTGGGGATCTAGGTGGGCCCAGTAGAGCATCCACTCCAGTAGCTTAGGATGTACTTTGTTCACTACTTTGCTTTTTTCACTTTACAGTAGATCTTGAAGATTGTCCCATATCAGTATATAAATAGCTTCCTTATTCCATCTTTAATGGCTATATAGTGTTGCACCATGTGGACAGGGTGTAATTTACATAGTTCCCTGTTGATGGACAGTTAGTGGGTTACCAGTCTTTTGCAATTGCACCCAGTTCTGCAGTGCAGATGTGCCCTTTCACATACTTGCAACCATATCTTACTAGTCAAATTGTAGAGTCAAAGAATATGTGCACTTTTAATTCTGGAAGATATTATCCAATACCCTCCATAGAGGCTGTATCAGTTTACATCCCACCAACATGATACTTGTCTGTTTCCTCCATGTAGGCCAACATCATGTCATCAAATTTTTAATTTTTCCCCCATATGAAAGGTTAAAATGGTATCTCTTGGTAGTTTGCATTTTCTTTTTTGAGTGAGATTAAGTATTTTTTTTTATTGTGTTGAAGAGCAACTTGTATCTCCTTTTCTCTAAATTGCTTGATTATAACCTTTGTCCAAATTTCTTTTAGGTTGTTGGCCATTTTCTTGTTAGTTTGTAGAAACTCTTTTTATACTAAGAAACTTTGTAACGTAAGTTGAGAATAAGTTCACTCTTATACTAACTTGGGCAAACATGAGAAACTGTTCTATTTTTCAGGACTTTTTAAGGAGTAGGTCGTGTGACATCTCTGGTTTCTGTCCACGGCCTATATCCTTCCATCCACCTCTGGATCTGCACACCATGGGTGAAGCCAGGCCCAGCTGTTCTATCTTCATTGGTATGTGCCCTACTTCTGTAGCACACTGAGTCCTGCAGTTGCCCTGGAAATTATTGACCTGCGCTTGGCTTACTGTGATTGCTCCTGGGCTCTCTGTGGGCTCTAGAGTCCCTGTTGAGTGGGCTTGGCGCTCCTGGTACAGTGGCCCAACCCATCTCCCATCTTTCTACCACTCAGTTGACTGGCCCTGGATCTGAAACACCTGTGATTTGGCTTGTATGAGGACAGAGCAAGCTGAACCTAGGTGGAGCTTCTTGTGGTGTGTATTCTGTTTTTTTTTTTTGTTGTTTTTTTTTTATCACAGGCAGTGGAATTGGACAGACCTGGGTTCAAATCTTCCCTTTGCCCCTAACATCTTGGACAAGTTAGTTAACCTCTGTGAGATGCAATTCCTCTTCTGTGCAATGGGGAAGGTAATAGGTCTCTCTGGATTGCTGAGAGGATTATATTAGATAATGTTCAAACTACTCAGTATGGTTCACAAGGCCCCTCACAAGCTTGCCCCTTTTTGCCCCTCCAGCCTCCCCTCTCCTCACCTTGCTGCTTACACTCCAGTCTCTTTCAGTTCCTTAGATAGCCATGTGTGGGCTAACACCCACTTA
>PVKH010049287.1:0-10118 GCA_004027955.1 Chaetophractus vellerosus | reverse complement strand
GACCTGCCCTGCCCGTGGCGGCTTTTGCCTGTCCGTGGCAGCTT
This sequence comes from Chaetophractus vellerosus, assembly GCA_004027955.1. Lineage (NCBI taxonomy): Eukaryota > Metazoa > Chordata > Mammalia > Cingulata > Chlamyphoridae > Chaetophractus > Chaetophractus vellerosus. The sequence continues at coordinate 10,074 of PVKH010049287.1, read as the reverse complement.
TTTGCCCTGCCCACGGCGGCTCTGGCCCGCCCATGGCGGCTTGCCATTCTCAAGGCGGTCTGCCCGCTAGGAGAGGTCCCCGGGAACTGAACCCGGGGCCTCCCATGTGGTATGCCGACGCCCTATCCACTGGGCTATCCAGTCGGCCCCCAGAGTTTTTAGATATAACTCCAAAAGCATGATCTATTAAAGAAAAAATTGCTGAGTTGGAGTTTACTAAAATTAAAAACTTCTGCTATGCAAAAGACCTGGTTAACAGAATGAAAAGACAACCCATAAATTGGGAGAAAATATTTGCAAGCACATATATGACAAAGGTCTTGCAGCTTAAATGTGTATACTGAACTCTTAAAAGTGAACAATAAGAAAATGAATACCCTAATTTTAAAATGGGCAGAAGACCTGAATAGACACCTTACCAAAGAAGATATACACAAGGATACTCAATATCATTTGTCATTGGAGAATTGCAAATTAAAACAACAATGAAATGTCACTAAACGCCTATTAGAATGACTGAAATTAAAAAAGAAAAAAAAAACCCAAAACTGACAATACCAGTTGCTGGCAAGGATGCACAACAATAGGAATTCTCATACATTGCTGGTTGGAATACAAAATTGTACAAAGTGACATTGACAAACATTTCGGCAATTTCTTATAAAGCTAAACATTGTATTGTCATAAATCTAGTAATCACATTCCCAGGTGAGTTGAGAACTTATGTACATGTATCAAAATTGTGTTAAAGTTTATAACAACTTTATTCATAATCACCAAAACCTAGAAGCAACCAAGCTGTCTTTCAATAGGTAAATGTATAAACAAACTGTAATACATCCAAACATGGAATAGTATACAGTAATTAAAACAAATGAGCTATCAAGCCTTGAAAAATACATGGATGACTCTTAAACACATATTGTTAAGTGAAAGAAGCCAATCTGAAAAGGCTATAGACTCTCCATCACCACCACTGATTTCTGTTTTTGTCAGGTAGTCAAGTATGCTCGATCAGTCGTTTTGTTTCATTTTTCCTTTGAATTGTTTTGCAGCTTTTTTCCCCCTTCTTGATTGCATTGGGATTCATTAAGTGGCTGTTCAATTGCATTTAGGATCCTTGAAGTGGGGTTAGTTACGCAGTTGAGTGGAGTACAGGTACTGCTCTCTCTCAGAATCAGGGTATCTATTATTTTTATTTTATTTTATTTTTAGTCTCAGTATCTTAGAGACAATCCCATTTCTAACCCATTTTCTTTCTCATTAGCTAGCTTAAGAGCAACCATCTGTCTTAAGGGTGAAACAGTTTTACAAGAAATAAAAACATATAGACTGATAAACACAATTGAAAGTATAAATTCAAAGCATGCTAGTTTCTTTCCGTATACCATTAAACCAAGAACCTAGGTCAGGAACGAAGCCTGTCCATTAAAATGTTTGAGCCTGGCTGATATCATGAAATACCTTGGTAAATTTAAACTATCCAGGTTATTCAGCACTGTGGCAGACAACATAAATGCCACATTGTTAATGGGTAGCCAGGGTATCTAGAGCCTGCCTGTCTTGCAGGAACACTAAGCGGTCAGTGGCCTGAGGAGCACTGAGAGTGGTGGTAAAGCTCTGCTCATAACCTTAGATGTGTTTATAACTGCTCACTCCAGGTCATGTGCTCCTAGGGAAGGTTTGGGGACACATGAAAGAGTTGAACCCTGTATTACTGTGGGTCAAGGAATTGGAGTTATTACCTCTCTTTTGTCAGTTTGAGGCCTGGTATAGAAAAGGTACCTTTCTGACTGGCATTTAGGGTAGACAGTATTTGCAAGACCACAGGATCCAGGCCAATTTATACATAGGTAATAAAACCACCCAGTTACCTGTAGTTTACAAAGGGGATGCAAAACAGCTCATACAATGAATAGGAACAGAACATGATAACCACAGGAGTGTGCGTTTGCTTATGCATTAGCTTTTATGCATATGGGTGAGCATGCATAGCTAGTTATATAATTGTATGATTAGTATGCTCAGGAAATAATGCTTGCACATACATTGCATGATCAAAAAAGGGGCAAATTTCTCTATAGTCACCCTCCTTTTGATTTAAGATAACCTAAAAAATATTATTCTTATTCATAAAATAAGGCTGGTTTAATTGGAATTGGTCTGATTATTTACATTGGTGCAGCAAATGGCAATTTTTATTTTAAAATAAAAATTTATTGAAGTATATCATACATGCATGCACATACATAAACAATAAGTATGTAGTAAAACTTACAACAAACATGCATATGATCATACAGGGGTCCCTTATATCACCCCACCACCAAGATGTTACATTGTTGTGAAACATTTGTTACAAACTATGAAAGACCATCCTCAAAATATTACTACTAACTATAGCCCTATCTTACATTTGGTGTGTTTTTCCAACTCACCCAATTATTAACAGCTGTATTAGTATTATATATTTGTTAAGTTCATGAGAGAATGGTCTCATATTTGTTCTGTTAACCGCAGCCATACAGGCCTTTATAAGTTTTCTTTGCTGGTAGTTTTCATAAGGAATCTCTTCTTGGGCTTTTAAATGCCTCTTTTTAAAAAAAAAAGATTTATTTTTTATTTATTATACATACGCCCCTTTTTGCTTGGTTCATTTTTCTCTGCATTCCTCTGTGTCTGCTTGTCTTCCCCTGCTGGGGCGATCTGCTGAGTCAGCTCACCCGCACTGCGGCCGGCTCATGGGGGCTCACCCTTGCCGGGGCTTGCCTTTGCCCGTGGGGGCTTGCCTTCTCGAGGCAGTCCGCCCATTTTGAGGAGGCCCGGGGACCGAACCCGGGTCCTCCCATGTGGTAAACCTGCGCCCTACCAACTGGGCTATACAACCAGCTCTTAAATGCCTCTTGAAGTTAGGAAGACAAACCAAGAACCCAACACCTGATTTCACTTGCACTAACTTTAGATGAAGGTGAATTCCTCTTTCTCATGGTCCCCAGAGCATCACATAGCTTCTATGCTTGCCAGAAAGTATCTTTTTTGCTGATGTGAAAGGGTGGGAACCCTGGGGTCAGGTATCAGACAGGTTTTTCCAAGAGAGTTTTGTAAGCATTGGCTCCATAACGTCAAGCTTAGCTTCATTAAAGTCTCTGGGCATATCTGATTAACTGAGCATCATTCTGAAACATGACGTTCTAGTCAAAGCCTTTGTTATGTAAACACCATCTCCAATTAAGTCCTGCTAACAAAGAAGACAGATCCTGACTGAACCTATGCAAATAACTATTTTCCCATAAAATTAAGAACATTCAGTTACAGTTTCCAAATTCTTGAGGGTCCCAGTAAGGGAGAAAAAGATGAATGTTTTATGAATTATAGATAACCTAAAGGAAAAAAAGTAAGCGGTTCCTTGTATCTAGAAATGAGAACATTAAAACAGTAGCAATAATCCAAACAAAACTATAATCATTGTTTATCAGTTCATTCAGTCCTCGGTAATTAATTCTGGTTCCATTAGATCTTACATTAGCAATCACATGAGCCCATCAGTTTCTTCTCTATAATTCTGGAATCTTGACTCAGACTGTTGGTATGGCCTCAAAATTATTTAAGCAATGTCACTAGAAGCCTGTGCCCCAGAGTACCTGGCATAATCCTTTCCATGGGTCTTGAGATAGTCCTTTCTGTTGAAGAAGAAGCACTTTGTCCTGTAACTGATTGCAAGTACAGGATATTGATAAATCTTTTGGAACTTTATACAATATCTGAAGTGTTTGTATTAAATGGGATTTTGCCCACACAAATTTAATCAACAGAAGTTTAGAAAATCCTATTTAATTTGATCACACTTTCCATGCAACTCATTACATGTCAAATAAACCTAATTATTTCTAGCACCTCTCTTTTTATAAGGTAAAAGAAAAAAAAATCCCTTCTGATTTTTCCAGGGCTTTCTGGAAAATCCCAAAGACTGTGTGAAATCAATATGATGTCATTTGGGTTTAATTTGGGAAAGGCAAAATGTGAAAAAGTTGTCAGATCTTAACATTGTTAAATAGAATCATGGGCCACTGTGAAATAATATTTATAATATTTGGCTACCTATTTAACCAATGTGACAATAAAAGACTTTAAGGGTAAATAGGGGTTAATGTGATTGTAAAAAAAAAAAAAATACTTAGTTCTTTCACATGTGAGAAGGCTTGTTCTTCCATAATAAAAATCCAATAAAGGATGATAAGGTCAATATAAAGCATAGAGGACTATTCTGATGAAATACAGAATCTTTGCCTTCTAGGCAGATTCCTCAGATGGTTAAGAAAAACCTTTACAAGAGCAGACTAATAATCCAAGAAAACACTGTCATTTTAACAGAGAGAAAACCAAATTCTAGTTTTGCTTGAAGATACTGTCTTATAACAAAACTCTTAAAAATCTCATAAACCTATCAAATCTTAGCCAACCTTGTCCATGACAAATAAAATTCCTTTTCCATAAACCTTCTGTAACTATCTATATCCATACAGGTTTTGTCCTACATGGTCTTGTTTCTCATCCTGCAAGAAGCAATCATTTTACTTTAGAAAAAAAACACATCCTGCATACCTTACAAATTTATGTTACCAAAAAATATTGTGGAAACAGTCTTTAAGCTAACATCCTACAAATACAATTACTCCTAAAATAAAGCTTGTCAAAATAATAACTCAATTTTGTTAAAAACAAACTTACATTTTTCATCATCTTAAAGATGATGTTTATTTTATTAGTAATCCTATATAAATTTAGGAAGAACACTCTCAAGTAAAATAAAATCGTATACTTTTATTGTACTTAACATTGTTAAATAAGAAGGCATAGCTGTTTTTATTTAGCTAACAATATTAAATTTGTCCCACTTGTCAAAGTTTTATCTGAATTACATGAACTTAAATATTTTAAAAATATTTGGGTTCTAAAGATTACTTTTTTCCATTGTAAATATTAGAAGTTTAGTTTTCTTAATTTCTAGGAAACACACAGAAGTCCACACTGATATAAACAAATCATCAAATAGAAAAATAATAGGGAAGAAGAGAAATCTACCTTGTAAAAAAAATTCCAAATTATTTATGTAGTTACTCCACCCTCAAGGAGATGGAGCATAACTTCCCACTCCTTAAGTGTTAGCTGTGCATAGTGACTTCTTCCAACAGTGTATGAAGGGAGAAGAACAACTTTACAGTGGATATGCTATGTTGATTGTATGTATCTCTGATATAATGTGATTAAAATAGCACACTTTACCTCTGTGGTTGTGCACCCCAAAACCCAAAACCCCGGTCCAATCATGAGATTGACATACTACAAAATGTCTCACCACTACTCTTCAAAACTATCAAGATCATCAAAAACAAAGAAAATCTTAGAAACTGCCACAGTCAAGAGGTGCCTAAGACATGGCTTAGTATCCTAGAACAAAAAAGACATTGGGTAAAAATTAGGAAAATCTCAATGAAGCATGGACTTTAATCAATATTATATCAATATTAGTCCATTAATTGTAGCTTATGTATCATACTAATGTAAGATGTCAGTGTTGGGAAAACTGGCTCCTGGGCTATATACGAGCTTACTGTACTATCTTCACAATTTTTCTGCAAATCTAAAAATGTTCTACAAAATAATGCTTATTTACAAAAAGCTCATTGTAGGCCATTCAATTAGAAAAAGAAGAAAGGACCTAAGGCCTCCCAGTAAAGAATTATTCACAATTGTACAAACTATCATTAGCCAAAAGTATGTAATGCCTAATACTTCCATTTTTTTTTAACAATTAAGGAAGTGTGTATACTTGAAACTCAGGAATAATGAGTTTGTCTTCCTATTATGTTCAGAACTCTTAATGTTAATAAGTACAAAAAACCCGAGATCTTATTTAATAGTAAAGAAACAAAAGCATACTTGTAGAGAGATTAGAAGAGAACTAGCTTTGTAAAATGAGATGAAGGAAAAATTTTTGAAAAGCAGGGAGATATTCAGTGGAGAAGCCTGGAAAGTGGTTTAATAATAATTTTAAATGATATTAAATAGTTTTATACAGCTTATAGTTACCAGCTATTTTTATTCTTTAAACAAAGAAAAAATTATGTTTTTTAAATAATTTGAAATTCCTCGTGGGTAGAAGAGATTATTGAGGAAAATTATGGAAACTTCTTATGTAAGAATAAGACTAGCTTTATACATCTTACAAATAGTTTGGGATAATTAAAAGCATATACTCATTCATTCAAAACATCATTGTTGATTGTAGATAAAATAGATGAATTTTCAGTTGCCCTAATTTCTAGTTGAAAAAACAAAACAAAAACACCACAGCAAAGTCAACGATTATAAAGCAGATCAAAAATCACTGTTTTTCCAATATCATCATCTAATTGTGATGAAATTAGTTCCTATCATTTTCAGAAGACAAAGAAAAATAGGTAAAGGGAAGCCAATAAAGGTGAAGGCAGGTGCTTTTGTAATTAATTAGCTGTGTTTGTGACAGCCTTTGAAGACAGATATGACAAGCACGATTATGACTTTCTTTTGAGGCCCATGTTCGAATGGCAGATTAGTAACCTGAGAAGTTTTCTATATTTATCTCCTTAACAGAGATCCATTTCCAAACCAGCCAACACAAAGCATGATTTCTTTTTATCTCATTGCAGCACCCTGTGAGAGGATAGAGCCATGTGGGCACAGTGGCTGGGGTCTGTTGATTACTCAAGAGATTCCGGTAATGAATAGTTGTTACCTCTATGGAACTACTAAGAGGCAAAGGAAATTTTTTTTCCTGAAATTCCAGTTTGCTGTTTAGATGGACTTTTCTTAGATTAAACTGTTGCTCTTTTAAGGGAGAAGAGTGCATTATTTCATTTATTTGCATGACTCAAAGGAAAAATCAGTTACTATTTTGGTATGTGTGGTAGGGAGTGGGTATGGGGCGAGTGGGTTGTTTAAAGGCATACAAGGATACTCCAAGTTCTACTCCAGGAGAGTACACTTCTTATTCCTTGGACTGGAGAACACCCAGACTCTTTCAGCCTGGAAACAGGAAATGGCCTAGGGTGTGTCAGATATAAAAAGGCACAAACCACTAGTGAAACATGAATTTCCTCTCCCTTTTTCTAAGTGGGTTTCTTCTTTTCAAGAAAAAATGATTCATACAAGCTTTTTATTTTGGAGCTGTCAGTCAAGAAGTTTTTGTTGAGCACCTACTATATATCAACACTATTCTGGGCTCTAGAACACACAGCCTGCCATTTTTTGTTCTGTGGAAGGAAAAGCATTGTTGGAATAGGTTTCTCCTCTGTGTCCACTTGAAATCCCCCTCAATTTTTCAGGCACACAATCTCAGGGCGAATAGGAAAACAAAAGCCCATGCCTCTTGGGGATGAAAACAGGTCAAGAATATTTACAGAGCACCTAGTGCCACTTAACCAGCACTTAACATATGGGCAGGAAACTTACTGGAAATATTTGTGTTTCTCTTCCCTATATTTTTTCCTTTTCCATTTCCCTCAAGTAGTTTCTTGCCTTAGATATATCCACAGACTATAAACAAAAGCTGCTTGAGGTCAATGTTTTTATATCGTTTGGAAAAGTTTAAATTTATTGAAGAGATTGTACCAGGTGTTCCAAGAGGGATGGTAAGTGACTTTGTGGTCAAGAGGGAGGATATAAGATTCCCAGAGAGTGGGAAGACGGTGAGGATAGCTGAGTCTTACAATTATGGAGAACTTGAGTAAAAGGTCAACACATCAGAGGGGAATGGCTGAGTTGAAGAACCAATATGGCCTAACACTGGGGACCATGGTTCTCAAGCTTGCCAAAGATTGGCTTCATTCCTATATCAGGTAGGAAGCTATAAAGCTTCCAGAGTTGGAGTGAACACTCAGGCTGGGGTAATGGACTTCCCATTGATAACCAGTGGAGCCCTCTAACTGCCATCTGCTGTGAAGACTCTTAGCTCAACCTTGGTAAAGGAAGAGCTTGCAGAGAAAGGGATAAAGCCCCTGGTAATTCAAATTTAAGTCCCTTCAAACAGGGACTCAAATTTCAGTTGATTTAAAGAAAATAAAGTAATGTAATACTTTTTTTCCCACAGCTGAATTTGTAGTTACTATTTTGTACTTACTACTCACAGCTTGTGCTCATTTAATTTTCAAAACAATGCATGCCATAAGCCTTGCTATCCCCTTTTATCTCCTGAATGACTTTAATAGTTATATAGGATTTTTGTTTTGGATCTCAGATACACAGAGGTAGTTTAATCATAATCCATGGCTATGACACCCTATTGTCATTGGTCTAAATGGGTCCTCTTTTATGCAAGTAGTTAGTAGTTTGTTATTTTTAATTATTCAATTAACATACATGAACTTACCATTCAAAAATAAAAGCTAGGACTTTGACATATATCTAATTTCCTTTCCCATAATATCCTTCTTCCCTATCCAAGGTAATCATCATGTCAAATCCTGTTTTGTCAGTCCCTTGCTTCCTTTTTAATATGGTTTTATTACCTATATGTGCATTCTTAATGTGTTTATTTTTATTGTGTTTAACATTATAAAAAGGGTAAACTTTGGGGAGTGACTTGTTTTACTTAACATTTTATTGCTGTATCTCATCTATATTATTGCATGTGACTGTAATCTATTCATTTGACAACTATGCAATAGTCTATTATGTGACTATATCATTAATTGTTCTTTGGCCACTCCCCTAAAGTATATTTGGGTTGCTTCCAGGTTTTACCATTGTAAATAGCGTTGTTAAGGAAAAAAAAATTGAATATGTCCCCCATTGAGCATTGGACACTGACCCTCTGTTTCCCACTACTCACCACTCTGACTAATCCTCAGCAGTACTTTCAAAAGAGCCTTTCTAAAGCATTATTTAGGTTGGAATGCAGGGGAGTTCCACAGAGGACCTACTCAGCAGAGAGGCCACATGGAAAACGGATGGGACTCTGAAACACGAAAATAAAAAATTATATAAATGGAGAGAAAACAATGGTGACCACCAGCAAAAATAAATACACTTGCTTCTACCCTGAAAAAGGCTGTGAGTGTTCACTGACGAGAGACCTGGGCTTGAGAAAATTTAGCAGTCAGTCAGCAAGTTAGAGGTCCAACAGACACGTAATTTATGGAGGTCAAAGAATGGGAAGTGGAATGACTTCGGAGATTAGGGGGAAAGTGTCTGGCATAGGGAAACCTGGGGAAAGGCTCTCACAACCCTCCTCTGCAAGCTGTGGCCAGTGTGCTCACAACTACATTTTTTCACATACACAGAGGTAATTTTCTCCTTTTTTTACAACATCAGAATTATCCTTGGTGAATTTTAATAAAATATATTATCATAGTAAGACTATCTATTTTGTATTTCAGATAATCCCAAGAGAGTAGAGGTGGGAGAAAATAAGCACATACCAATTTGGCAGCGTTCCATGAATCTTATTACAGAGGAAAAGGAATGTGAGTAATTACTGCCATGAATGTGGCAAATGTGGTCCTGAGCTTATCAGGCACCCCGCAGTAATTTCTCACCATTGCCATTTCCTCAGGTTTAAGTTCTACTCTTACGCATGGGTGTTTCTCTTCTTTCCAGGCTCCTCTCCCACCATATCCTCACAAGGTCCAGTCACCCTCAAGGTTCACTCCCTATTATATCAATTGATATACCTGGCCCTTCATTAGCCCCTTCTCCCTCTCCTTTCTTCCCTTGTCCATCTTCCCATCTCCAAGCCCAGCCATATAAACCTGACTGTCACATCACAAATATATTTCTTGGTTGAACTCTTGCCACATTCATTTTTTCCTCCCATTAGAGTTTGAGTCCCTTTAGGATGATGGACACAATAAATGGCATCTAGTAGGCACTCAACTAGATATGGCAACTCACCTTAACCTGCTGGGACACCCATCTCCCAGTTACTGAGAATGGCATGGACCAATGGATTACACCTGCAACCTTCTCAGGAAAATTACCCTTGGTCGACAAGAGTCAATTTGCCAGAAGTCACATGGGAGAAGGTTATGCCAACCT
>PVKH010049286.1:0-10113 GCA_004027955.1 Chaetophractus vellerosus | reverse complement strand
TTAAATAAGGCAGTCAGGGAAGATGGGGTAGGTTGTGTTATTGTTCAAAATCCATTATCCCTGCCTCTAAGGTGATTTTACAGCTTTGCCATTGCCAAGTGATTTTTAGTCCTTCCTACCCCACAGAGCACACTTCCCTGCCTCAGAGACATAAGGCACGTCATGTGACTTGCATTGGCCAATGGAATGTGAGCAGATGTGCCAAAATGGCTTCCTATGGGAAGTTTTCAATGCATTTTTATGTTTCGCTCAGCCCCTTGTTTCTGTCTTCCGCCATGAAAAATGAATGTTGCAGGCAAGAACTGGTCGTTCTGCTTGGGTTCTGGAATGAGAACCCACAACCTGAAGCCAGCCTACAAGGGAGGTGAGCAAGAAAAAAATAAGTGTTTGTTGTGTAAGCCAATGATCCACGTTTTTGTTGTTACCGCAGTCAAGCTGATTAACATAAAAAGACTTTTTAGAGGGTGGTATTTAAACAAAGACCAGAAGGATATAAAATGATAAAACTGAGGCTCAGAAAAGTGATTCGATTCTCTCAAGTCATATCTGTTAAGTGAGGAAGCCTGTATTGGAAACTCATTTATCTGGGGGTGTTCACACCTCCTGCTCAGGCAGAGATCAACAGCACTTCTCCCCCCTGGCCAGCTGTATATCCTACCTCTTGAGGTAGGATCCTGTAGTAACAAGCCTCAGTCAAACCAGGCCTGTGAAGGCTTCTGAAGACAAGAGTGACCCAGGCTGCAGCTGAATTCTTCCATTTCCTCCCCACTTTTTACTTCACTCACATCTCTTAATAAATCCACGAGACAAGGCAGAAGAGTGATTATCACCACCTTCCACTTACAGATGAGAAAACTAAGGCTTGGAGCTGAGCAATGTCCTTAAATCATGTAGTAAGGGGATGTTAGTGGTGGAAACCCCACCTTTCTGAACCCATGAATAGCAACACATATTTTACATATTCACAAATCCGAGCTTCATTACAAACATGTGCATTGATTTGTTATCTCTGTTTTATAGCTGAAGAAACAAACTCAGCGACACGAAGGTCTCACAGTTCTGAAGGTCTCTCAGCGTATACACAGAAGAGCAGGGATTAGAAGCAAGGATTTCCTGGGCCCAGAATCTGTGTACAGCACAGAACCCTACCCTCTACATAGGTTTCTTGAAGATGCCGGACTACAGCTCTTAGCTTCCAAAACATTGTACATTTTGGTTAAAGAAGTTCAATGAAAATTATTGCTTAATCAATTCATCCTTAATTTGGTGATATAAGGAGCAGCTGCTGATGCCCAGGGAGAGGCCAGACTCAAATGTGCCTGAGAAAACCACCTTTGGTGGGTGGTTGTTCATTCAGGTAGACCCACCCTCCATCAGAGGCTGAGACTACAACCAGCCATGAGTCTGAAGGTACTTCTGCACTTCTGGACACTTTTCTCAAGTGGGAGAGCCTGAGCAAACACAAGAGGCAACCCAATATGGCAAATGTAGGGAAATGATTGTGGAAAGCTCAGCTCCTCCATGGAAAAGCTGTTTTTGTTTCTAGTATTCAAAATGCATTTGTTTATTCAAACATATTGAGTGTTTACTATGTATCAGTTACTGTGCTGCCTGGGAATACAGCAGTGAACAAGATGACAGTACCTGCCTTCAGAACCCACCTCCACAAGTACTCAGAATGGTTTCATTCAAATACACAGAAAGGCTATACTGTACTCTGCTCTTTGGTCGAGTAAGGGGCCCACCTGCAACCAGCAAAACACCACAACAGATCATAGGGGGTCTCACAGCCAGAAAGAGGTAGTAGGGAGGTAGTATTCCCCTAGAGTCGCCACTCCTCTGCTGATATATGCAATGCCAACTCCTACCTCTACCTTTTAGGACACTAGTCAGCCCCCAAAAACCCTGCTGCCAGAGATCAAACCATTGGCCAATCCTACTACCCTTTCTCCATTCCCTGGTGTTTGGAAGAGCAAATGTGTCCACATGATCGAATGGCAAAGGCATACAAGGGTCATTTAGAGAAGCAGATTCTAGTTGTATAAAATTGTTAAAGAAACATAGTCATACATAGAAAATGATTGGAGCTGCCATAGTCAAGGACTAGAAATATCTGCCTCATCTTTGTTTCCTCTACCTGGATAAACCCTAAATCAGTTCCGATCCTGGAATGCCTAGGCAGGAAAGCTCCAGAAGGCTGGGAAAGCCACTCAGCTGACCAAGAGCTTTCTCACCATGGACACATCCAGCACTTCCAGGTATGAGTACCCTTTCAGTTAAATGAATCACATGTTTAATTTAACAGTGGTTAGTATTGCCACTTTTGCTCTTGACAAAGCCATAAAGGGAAAATGAACTCTTAGCAGCACAGAGTTGGGATCCATTCCTTAGCTCCTGAGTGGAAAGCAGGCAAGAAGGCTTGCTCCAGGCAATAATGAATGATGCACTCAGTAAATTCCAAAGGGATCTAGGTGCTGCTACTCATCTCAAACCAACCTTGCCCTCATAGATTTACCAGAGTCATTACTAGATGGGAGTTATTCTCCTTAGGAATTGTGCCTTGATGTAACCACCTACAACCTGGCCATGTTCATTTACCTTAAAATGTTGTTCAGTGCCATTTTGTGGCTGTTGCAAAGCTAGCTGGCCAGAAGTAAGATTCTTGGGATTTATGTCAGTTTGGAGGTCAGCTCCCCCAAGACTCTGAGCAGTATCCTCAGTGTGAAGGAGCTGGAGGCACTTCAAACAAGATGGTGGCTTTCAAGTGCTGATTGGATATCCATCCACATCAAGCCTACTTGAGTTTTCTGAGTGAACTCTATAAAGGCAAGTACCTCCAAAATGAGGACAAAGAACGTATTTTCATGCATGTTTCTTCCACTGCCCTAAAATGTCTTCAGCGCTTTTTATGAACTGTGGATTGTTATGCTGATGAGACAAAGTCATAAGGACTGGGAGAGGAGTTGTAGTATGGACAGGGACTTAATCTATGTAAATCTTTGCAAAATTCTTAATGCTTAATGCCACATTGCATGCTCTGTGATGTGGGCAGGAATTCTAACATGTCTCCTGAGACTGTGCAAGCCACTTGGGTTTTTGTCTTCACCATATTCCTTTTTGTGATCCTATAGGACAAAACTGTGGGTGGTTGGAGGAAGCTTCTGGTTCTAATAATAGAGCTAACAGGGTAGGTACACATGCTTCCTTGTTCCCTTGCCATCTATTTCAAGGAGTTTATTTAATAGATTTTAAACCTATTCTCAGTTTCTACCTTCTGATGTCTGAAGATACCTGGCCATCCTTAAGGTAGGGTAGCAAGTGACCAGGAAGAGAATGGAATGACACCTAGAGGCTGGAGGGCATGGCCTGAAATTGCAGTCTCTTCCATCAATGCACTTTGATCCCTGATTTGAAGGAGCTGAGCTTTGAGAAGGGAGAACAACTGGGTCTCCAAACATCCCTGCTGATGCTATTCTAAATGCAAATAAATGTCAAAGCTGAAATAACCATAATGCAATTGTACTTAGCCTGTTTTCTGAAATATCAGTCATTACTTTGCACAGCAATTCCATTTTTAAAGTTCATTGTGCTAGAAAAATGTTGCAGCTCCTTAATTCTTACATTCTCATCCAAGCCGGGTAGGAGGTGAGAAGTTTTTGAACTGTATGAAAATCCACATGAGACATTTGAGCGGCATCTCCAAGCTCTCTTTCAGCATCATATATACTCTATCATCTCTGAACCCATGGAACGCTCCTACCCCCATGGCCTGCCCTCATTATGACAGCAAATATCCAAAGAGTATCAGCAAAAGCAAAGACAAAAGAGAGAAGAGCACAGAGCATCAACAATGGCACTCACCCGGGGGAGGGTGTCCTGCTCCATGAGGACAGCTGAGGGAGCCATCTGCTCTCCCCTGACCCATGCAATTCTTTGTTCTTCACTCCCTGTCTCTGTGGCCAGAAAGTTGACTCTCTTGTCTCAGAAGTCTCTGGCTTCTGATAGAGTTCAGACAATAGGAGGTCTGAATGCAAGATTTGAGGCAGAAGGACCAAGATGTTGGTGAAGTCATTCTTCCTGTTTCTTCACAGTTTGGCAGTGGCTATATTCTCCTACCTCTGACTGTCTCGACCTCAGTTCTACTGACCCTTTGGACTGAATAATTCCTTGTTTTGGGGGTGGGGTGTAGATTTTGCAGCATTATTGGCCTCTACCCACTATATGCCAGTAGCACTTCCCTCCCAAGTTACAAAAACCAAAAATGTTTCCAGAAACTGCTAAATGTCCCCAGGAGACAAAATTGCCCCCAGTGGAGAGCCACTGCCTTCACCTTTGTTGGTAGCCCCTTCATTAAACTCTCCTTGGTAAAGCCATTGAGCATGCTGTCTACATGCAGATCAGCAGACGTGAACATCGGTCTGGGTTCTCCTTGCAAGTAACAGAGGATATGTTGTGTGTCTCAGTGGAATGAGTTTCTGAAGGACAAGGATAGGGCTCACATGATTAGCAGCAACCCCCATGAGGATCCTCGCACAATTTTGCCACTGCCAGGGAAGTGCTTCTAGGTGTCTAACTGGAATCTGAGGAGTTTTAGTGAAAGCCTCTCTTTCCTGCCTTCATTCTCAATGGAAGCAGAGGACAAGCACATCCATTTTGCACCCCAGCCTCTTTTTATAATGACTCTTCACATCTGTGGGCAATTTCCTCCCCAAGACAGAAAGGTCTAGGAGGCTTCTGAATTGGCACGGGCGCCCTGTGGTTAACCTGCGGCTGACAGCAAATGCTGCCCGTCCCCACGATGCAGCAATCGCCTCTAAATGAGGTCTGCCTTTGCCTTCATTTAAGGACTGTAACAATTGCTTTTTCTTCCTTGGAACTATAACCTGAGAGATGAACTGCTCTTGAATCAGTAAATGTGTGTGCTCGTTTCCTTAGAGAATTCCATGAGGAGGTATTGGCCCCCTCCCGGAAACTCCAGAGGAAAGCATGGAGTTTCCCTAAGTCCCTATAAAGGACTGAGGCTAAGCGCTGGAGGCTGGGTGTGGCTCTTAGTAGGCAGCAAGCAGGTGCCTTGATCTGACTTGCTTCCAGACTGCAGCTGTCATCAGTGCGTATTTAATAGCTACATCGCTGTCCAGGTGTCACCAGCAAGGTTCCATGCATGCTGCGGGGACACCTAAGACAAAAATTGGCACGAATGATCCCACAGGTGTGTTCCAGTGAAGCCAGGTGGAAAGTTCTCCCAGAGTACATTTAGACCTTCACACTCTTCTCCAGTTCTGGATAATAGCTGCTGCCTCGTGCCAAGCTCTCTCGGTAGACTCAGCAGGTGGGGTTAGAATGCTGACCGCCACACTTCACGCTGCCTTAGCTGCCAAGTTAGGTGTGCCTTGGGAGTAGGGGCAATCGGGAGAACTCTGCCCCTCACCCCTGGAAGCACGTGCCACAAGCTCAGGCTGGCATGTTCTCCAAAGAGCAGAAAACCATGTAACACATCAGACCTCTGCTGGAATTTCAGTCTCACGGACTGGGACCCAGCTAATGGCTATGGCTCCCCAAGGGCCCTCTCAGGGCTGTCTCCCAGAGCTGAACCTCCATCTTACAGCTGGTGGACAAAATCACAATTCTCTCATCACTTGGCTGCAGCCTTGGAATCAGGCAGCCCTAGTCTGAAGCACCAAGTCAGAGAAAATCACATCACTTCTCTGGGCTTCAATTGCTTCATCTATAAAATGAGGCTGAACATTCTTATCCACTTACAGGATTTTTTCTCTTTTGAGCTATAATTTGCACTCAGTAAAATACACAAATCACAGTTGTGCAGCTTGATGAATTTTTATGTGTGTATATATCCATATAACTACCACCCAAGCTGATAGAGATGTATTTCCATGACTCCCAAAAGTATACTCATTCCCCATCTCAGGTAGTAACCACACCCACATAGAAAACCGCTATTCTGACTTTTTATCAGCATTAGGGAGTTTTTCCTGTTCTTGAACTTCATATAAAAAGAATCATAGAGTATTGTAGGTCTAGCTTTGCTCAACATTAAGTTTTGGAGATTGATCTGCATTATGAGCATGCCAAGTTACTGCTTTCTTCGGCTAGGAAGTTTTCTGTTGTATGGATAAAATCTCATGATTTGTTCGTCCATTCTCTTGTTGATGGCCATTCGGGTTATTTCCTCTTGGGATCATTATGAATAAAGCTATTAGGAACACTCTTGTGCATTCACTTCTCTGGAATCTATTCAAGGTCCAGTCCCAGCGGTTTGGACACCCGAGTTCCCCATGAGCCTACTGAGCTTCCTGCTGGATGCCCAAAGAGGATGGATGTCCCACAAGCACCTGAGCCTCGTCATGTTCTCCAGTGTCCATCACCCTCATGACCTGGCCCTGACCACAGCCCCCCAGACTCTCTACTAAACATCCTTCTCCAGGGTGGCTGCCCAGCCATCCTAAGCTGCGTTTAGTGCTCTGAACACGTCCTGTTCTTTAGAGTAAAATAAAGCCAACTGACTATATCACTTTTTATATGGAAATATATTCAAGATTAAATTCTTAAAGCAAAAAAAAAATATCATAAAAATGTTAGAAAAAAAATCTGGAGAATATTTTCATATTCTGGCCTTGGTTCCCTAAAAGTATAATTATGCTAAAATCAAGGAAGAAAGACTGAAATAAGAAAATCTTCTCGGCAGAAAAAAAAGAAAATAAAGAACATAAGTTAAAAACGAAATAAACTTGAAAAGCTTACTAGTAATTGATTATGCCTAATATGCAAAGGGCTCTTATAAAACAATAAATGGTGAAAACCCCAAGAGAAAAAAATGCAAAAAAGAGGCAATTGACAATATCAAAGTCTAATAAGTATAAAAAGATGTTCAATCTTACTAATGAACAAAGAACAACATATTAAAACAAGCTATTATTATTAATTTTTTTAGGAGGCACCGGGGAATGACCCCAGGACCTCATACTTGGGAAGCAGGCTCAACCACTGACCTAGACCCACTCTCTGTTATTTTTTACTCATCACATTAGTAAAAACTTGAAAGATGGATGATGATTTTGGGAAATTAGATCTCTCATACTTCTCTGAAGGAATTACAAACCAATAGCTCCTTTCTAAGAGGATGATGTGATTAGGAAAAAATCATTTAAGTGTGGGTAAGTAGTCTAACTTTTAGGAATTTTTTCTAAGAAAATGTTTGGACAAGTGCACAAAGACATGCACAAGGCTGTTTATAACAAATGTTTAAAAAAACTAAAGAAATCGAAAACCTAATTGTCCAATAATAAGGGGAGTAGTTAAATTCAGGTATATACATATAATGGAATGATTGGATAAATATATCTTGTCCAATAATAAGGGGAGTAGTTAAATTCAGGTATATACATATAATGGAATGATTGGATAAATATATCTTGTCCAATAATAAGGGGAGTAGTTAAATTCAGGTATATACATATAATGGAATGATTGGATAAATATATCTTTATCATGGGTAGATGTCCATGCCATTTTTGAGAGCCTAAAGCAGGTTAGGAAAAATAATTCAAGATGGGATCAACTATTTTAAGTGTGTAAATGTGGGTGAATGCACCCATAGCAAACAAATGTTTGGGAGGTGTCTTATTCGGGGTAGGATAATTTCTGTAATCTCAGAGACCAAACACAAGAAGGATTGATTTTTTGCTCCTGTCACAGTCAAATAAGGGTGTGCAGGGAGGTTCTGCTCCTTGGTCATTGAAGCACCAGATTCCTAATTTCAGAAGCTCTACCGCACTCCTTGGGTCTTGAAGTCCTCTACTGGGTCCTCTGCATCTGGCCATCAGAAGAAGGAAGAGAGGGTGGGTGTGCTGGCTGGATGAGGGGCCTGTAAGGGCTGGGACTGGAAGAGGCACAGCTCATCTCTGCCCACATACCACTGGCTAAAATGTAGCCATATGGTCGTCCCTGACTGCAAGGGAGGCTGGCAAGTGCAGCCTGGCTGTGGGCCCAACAGGCAGCCAGTCTCTCTCACAGGAGAAACAGACCAAAATCCCAAAGGGGTTAATTCTCACTAGAAACATCTCAGCTTGCGTGGGGCTGAATAATGTCTCCCAAAGATCTCTAGGTCGTCACCCCTAGAACCCATGAATGTTGCCTTATATGGCAAAAGAGACTTTGTAGGTGTGATCAAGTTAAGGACCTTGAGATGGGGAGATTGTTCTGGATTATCTGGATGAGCCCTAACTACAAGGGCAAGTGCTCTTGTAAGAGGGAAGTAGAGGGAGCCTTGGCTATAGGCAACGGCGGCAAATGAGGACTGAGGAAAGATGCTACACTTCTGGCTCTGACGGAGGAGGAAGAGGCCTCGAGTCAAGAAAGGCAGCTTTAGAAGCTGGAGAAGACAAGGAAACAGATTCTCCCTTAGAGCCTCTGGAAGGAGTGCAGCCCTGCTGACACCTTGATTTTGGCCCAAAGGAACTGATTTCAGAATTCTGATCTCCAGAACTATAAGAGAGAAACTGTGTGTTGTTTTAAGCCACCAAGTTGTGGTAGTTTGTTACAGCTGCGATAGGGATCTAATACAGGACTTAACTTTTGTGGTGGTTTGAAGCAGTACGTACCCCAGAGAAATATGTTCTTAAATTTAATCCATTTCTGCAGGCATGAACCCATTCTAAGTAGGACCCATTGACTTGAGTCCTTCTTAAGAGGAATGAAATTTAGACAGAAAGGAGAAAAGCAGAGGAAGTAAGAGGCTGGTCATGGACAGAACTTGAAGAGACGGAGAGGCCAGCAGAGGCCACCATGTGCCTTGCCAGGTGACAGAGGAGCCGAGGACTGCGGCAGCCAGCCCTAGAACACCGGTTTCCAGGAAGAAAGCCTCACCTTGATGACGCCTTGACTTGAACTTTCTGTTAGCCTCAAAACCAGAGGCCAATAAATAGCCATTGTTTAACCTGCCCCATTTAATGGGATTTGTTTGAACAGTCTAGGAAATGAAAGCAACTTTACTTTCTCCTTTATGAATATTCCCAAAGAGCATGTATAGCCTTTAAAATGAGGGTTAAAAAAAACCACAATAAAGCTGGTTCCAGGTTGATGCGCACACAGAGGAACTGGGCCCAGTCATCAGCGGGTCAGGTTACAGGAGGAGACCTGGGGTCCTGGGTCCTTTGTGGCAGGGCTGGGTGTGGCCAGAACCTCTTGGGGCTCCCCAAAGGACAGACTCCAGCCTCCGAGGCCTGTCTTATTAGCCTGGGTGCACAGGCCCATCCGTCGCTCAGAAGAGCGCGCTCCCCACACCACCGTTTGTCACTGTCACCCCGAGGGGCAATTGTATTCCAGCCAGCCAGAAACAGACACGGCGCCACACATGAGGTGACAGGCAGACACGCTGTCGCTAACGCACAGCCGCCCGCATTGTCCAGGTGCGACCAAGCCCGTGGGCACAGATGCAGCCCAGGACCCGGTCAGAAGCTATATGGGGCTCTGAGAGAACCTCTCCCGTCTTCTCCCTCCAATTGCTGTTTTGGAGAAGAATGAAGGAATGTGGGGAGCCACCTTCCTCCCAACTGGAACAGTGGTACTACTTCAGATAAAAGGCCTTAGAAAAGTGCGATGTTTACACCGTATCCCCGTGGCTTCTCCAGCAGGTGAGCCTGTCAGTTTGGGGAGGTGGTGGGAGAGGGAAGTGAGCCAGGGTGGTGCGGGCACCTTGGCAGCCCTGCTTAGCAGCCGTGGGATCCCGGTGCGTCGTGCAACCTTCCAGCCTACAAAACGGCAGTAAGAGCCTCCGCCCTTCCTCTCCACTTTCATTCATGCAATTGTCTCTGCTTAGAATACACTCCCACATCCTCCTCCTGGTGCACACAACTAGTTCTCTAGTGAATTCATTCTCCCCTTCTACCGCACACAAGAGCGGGTAAGAGCTACCAGCTAGAGAGCATATTCCTTTCTTATGGCCTGCGTGAACTCCGCTCCTGCATCCCACCAGGCTCTTCCTCTCTTACCACCTGCTGGTGGAGCTCCCCATGTGAGCCATGCGTGGAAAGTGGCAAGATCACTGTCTCCTGGGGTCCCTGTGCGACTGGCTGGAAGGCTGTTTATCCTGTTTAT
>PVKH010049285.1:0-10113 GCA_004027955.1 Chaetophractus vellerosus | reverse complement strand
CTGGTGCTCGGAGCACTCGCTGCCCTCCAGCTTTGTGCTGAGCACTTTCCTTGCGTCAGTCCAAGAGATCTTTCCTACTGCTCCAGGAGACAGTCATAGCAGATGAAGAAACCGAGGCACACAGAGGTAAAACCATCTGCCCAAGGCCACAGGGACGTGAACCCAGGCTGTCTGTCTGCAGAGTCCAGAATTCAAACTCAAGCAGACAAGCAGCATGGTGGGGTGATTAAGGCTGTCGGCTGGGGAGTCAGGATGCCTGGGTACCCCATCCTGGTGCTGTCACTATGGGACCTGGCAAGTGATTCACCTCTCTGAGCCTCAGTGATCTCATCTTTAAAAGGGGATAATTACGGGACCCACCTCATGGGACTGTTGAGAGGATGCACTGAGTCAAGGCATGTAAAACGCTTAGGACAGTGCCTGGCAGGAGTATGTGCTATGAGTGTTAGCTATTATCGTTATTACTGTTGTTACTACTATCGGGCTGTGCACACCTCCACTCCACCTCCACAACAGGAAGGGTCTTAGGAAGGGAGAAGCAGACCTTGCTGGTCACTGCCCTTCCCTCCGACTCCAGATGACAGGGCTCCTCAGGCCTGGGTATGCCAATGGGACAGCTCCACAAGGCACTGGGCGCAGGGCTGAGCCTGTGTGGCCTGCATGTGTGAGGGCAGAGAAAGGCCTGGTTGAGGGCATGAACCTCACTGGGCTCAGGATGGGCCTCAGTTCTCCAAGCTGACTGGGGTGTGACAAGGGGGTGGGAGACAGAATCCCCTCCCAACAGCTAATGTCACTGGGTGCTCCCCAGTGACGGCCTGCTTCATATGTGCAACCTCACCAAGCCCATACCACAGTCCTGTGAGACTGGGGCTCCAAGGGGGAACTGAGGCCCTGAGAGGGGAAGCCACATGCCCAAGGTCTCACAGGTACCAAGTAGCTGAATTAAGACTCATACCAGATCTCCAACGCATCAGACATGGTCCTGCCTCAGGACCTTTGCACTGGCTATTCCTCTGCCTGGAATGCTCTTTTACTAGATAACTCACTGGTTCCCTCCTTCACCTTCTTCAGGTTTTTACTCAAATGTCACCTTCACAGTGACACCTTCCTTTGACACCCTGTCAAAAATCTCTTCCCCTCCAACTTATCTCCCTTTCCCGCTTCATTTTCCATCTTATCACATAACAGCGCATAATTTACTAATGTATCTCGTACACTGTCTGTCTCCCCATGAACGAAGACCCATGAGCAACTTTGCTGCCTTATTCACTTCTGTGTATCCTCAGCATCTGGCCCAGAGCTGGCAGGTGTGGTGCCAAGTGATTATCTGTGGAATGGATGAGTCCCAGGCGTGTGGACCTGACGCTTGATGGCCCGTGCCTGGCCTGGGGCAGACAAGAAGCCCCAGAGGCTCACTGTGCGGGTGTTGGGAGGGGAAGTGAATGGAAGCAGGCACGAATAGGAACCACAGTAAGAAAATGATATCCTGACCTGGTATCTATGTACTAAAGTCTCATGTCTCTTAGTATGTGTGATGCAGACTGGCATTTTTAAAACTCATTCTACATATTCTATTTTCATAAGAATGATTCTGGCACTAAGTTGAATGGCCATGAATGGGTCGACCTGCAGTCTGAGCTGAGTCAGTCTAATCTCAGAGGCAGCAGAGCATGGTGGCTGAGCACAGGCTGACACCCTGCCCTGCCCCTTCCTAGATGGGTGCTTTGGGCAAGTTCTTAGCCTTGCCATGCCTGTATTGCCATATAGAGGATCACAGCACCGCTGTCACAGAATTCCTAGGAGGCTGACCTGAGTTTATATCTATATAAACTTGTATGTACATATAAAGGGCACAGAAGGGGCACAGAACCATGCCTGAAGCATGGTAAGTGCTAAGTAGATTTGCAATAATAATAGTAATTATAATAAATATTGTTTACTGGCATATGGTTGCTGTTGTCATTTCATCCTTCTCCAGCAGTTCCTCTGTACGTCATGAAAGGATCTGATGCAGGAGGCGCTGTCATCTCACATTCTGCCCTGGTGCTTATTGGGCCAGAAAGGTGAAGAGAGGGAGAGCTGGGGACTCAGAGGGGGCTGGTGACCACGTGCAGTCCAGGGCACATGGTTTTGGGGCTGCCTGCCTTTGGCTGCCTCAGCCTCTGTCATACCATCCCCTCTCTGTGGGAAGGTCTTCATCAGGGGACGGGGCTAGGGCCCTCAGTGCAGCATCTGCCGGCCTGGATGAAGTCCAGGACTGAGCTGGCCCCAAACCCAAAGTCCCTGGCAGCAGCGGCCTGCTGGGTTCCATGCCTGGGCAAAGTCCAGGCCTACGGGTTGAGGGTGATGCAGGCCAAGAGAGACCCATCTGGGGGCTTGCCCAGCTGATGGTTCCCTCCTTTTCTGAAAAGGTCTTCTTTATTAGGGCCTTTTAGAAGTCTCGATGCATTTTGCTTGCCCAGCTCCCGTTTTTGCTGAGTCTTCTCTTTGAACGCAAAGAGATGGCTGGGAGTGTTCTCAGCTGAGCAGCAGTGATAGCAGTACGTAGTACTTCCTGCCGTGCCTGAGGCCTGTTGTGTTAGTTCTTCTTTCCATTCTGCAGAAGACCTCATTTACCTGAACCCCCCCACTTCCCCTTTAATTTTATGCTAGCCAGAGTTAGTCTCTTGAAAATAAGGATCTTTTGGCTCTGCAGTCAGGTACTCTGGACTCAAACCCTGACTTGGCCACTTACTCACTTTGTGATTCTATGTAAGGGGCTGAGTCTCGCTGAGTTTCAATTTCCTCTTCTGTAAAATGGGGAGACTAACAGGATGCCCCTCATGGGTTGTTGGGAGAATTGCATGAGATGAAGCAGGGGAAGCGCCTGCCCACAGAATCGGGCAGGGGGTAAACAAGTGCTCCGAGAAGGAAGTGGCTCTTGTTTATGAAACGGTGACGACAATGGCAGGACCTACCTCGCGGGTCCGGAAGATGATCCTGTACTGGAACTGAGGCCCGTGGTCCTTGTGGTCCTCCAGCTTCTCCCGCTTGATGCTCACGGCCACTGGCCCCAGCTTCTCATCCACGCCAAAGTAGTTGGCATGCTCTGAGGGGGAAAAGCAGGTGAGTTTGGTTAGCTGTGTGGAAGGAGGGGTCATGGCCCACGGCGGGCCTGCTGACGGGATGGCCTCTTGTTCAACCTGCAGGATCCTGGGCACACAAACCTCATCCCTGCCCAGGGCCCCGCTCAATATAGGCAATATATGAGGTAAAAGCCAGGCTCTGCCCACCTGCTGTGCCACCTTGGCCAAGTCACAGAATTTCTCTGAGCCCCAGCACTCTCATCTGAGAAACGGAGGCCCTGCTCGTACCCACAATTCAGAGATGGCGTGAGGGTGAAGCTCTGAATCTGAAACGCTTAGGACAGTGCACAGCATGTAATAAACTTAGCATCACTATGAGTAGCCTGTATTTGCAAGTGGCTCATCTGATTTCGGTGCCAAGCAGCCCTCGTGAAGTGGTTACGACTAGAGTGTCAAGAGTCTCCTGTCGGGTTCAAATCTGGGCTCTGGCACTCATTAGGTCACTGAGGGGCATTCTCATCTGTAAAATGGGGTTAGGGACTGGACCCACTTCCCAGCATGGCTGTGAGGGTTAAGTCAGTAAGCACAGAGCGCTTAGCATGGCCAAGCACACAGTCAGCACATGGCCCACGCTGCCTCTTACTATCCCCAGCAATGACGCTAGTTACCGAAGAGGGACCACAAGACAAGTCCCCAGCATCACTTTTATCTGATTATGTCTCTCTAGACCAGGGGTTCTTAACAAGGGGTCTATGAACTTGAATTGAAATTCAAAAAACATTACTCTTGTGGGGACGTGTTAGTGCGGTATGATATATTTATTAAATAATACACCGTAAGGTGTGGACTTAGTAAGGGGTCCATGGTTTTCACCTGACTGGCAAAGGGGTCTGTGGAAGAAAAAAGGCTAAGAACCTCTGCTCTCGACCCAGGAAGCTTAATCACTACTTTTTTTCCCTTCAGGGTGACAGACACTCTGATAAATCATGGAGCCCAAGTCTCCTGCTCGCTCCCTTAAATGAAGCCGTCTTCTCCTTGCTGCTCCCAGGCAAACAGCTCTCCCCAGAATAAAACCCATGAAGCTCTTGCTGGGGTGGATATCCACCAGCAGTTGGTCTTGACTCACGTTCATGTACTCGCCACCAGAAATTCAAATGCGAATGCAGGCAGCTAGCTGCCTTTCCTTCCCACCCCAGAGCTCTGATTACTTAACTGATGGCTCCTGTTCTCATGACATGATCTTGGTGGCTCTAAGGCCCAAATAATGCGTGTTAATTAACAACCCCTATCAGAACAGTGCCTGCAGTACGTTTAAATAACCCCCCATCCAAACAGGTCAGGAAATAGAATATTCTGCTCCACAGGTGGAAGGTCATTCCTGAGGCAGTTACAGAGATTTTTTTTTTTCTTCACCAAAGCATTACCAGCACTTTGCAGTCCTGGCACACGTAGGCACTCTATAATAAAGGTCAGCGCAGAGCTGCAGCCCCACCCATCCGCCCCCCTGCCCACCATCACCTTTGCCCACAAAGTAGTCCTGGTAGTAGCGGGCACCCAGGTCCACGTGCTCAATGCTGTACTGCCGCGGGCGGCTCTGCGTTCTCTGCTGCTCCTTGGGCACCTCCAGCACCGAGATACTGGCGTTAGTTCGGTAGGCACTCAGGCAGGGCTCTGTCAGGCGGCCATCGCCAGTGCTTGGGGAGCCCACAGAGGCCCGGGAGAAGCTCACGTTGCGCTCGCACTCGCCTCCGATCTCATTGCGGAAGTGTGGGCAGCTGAGCAGCAGGTCGTTGCTGTTGTCGTCGCCGAGGTCCTGCTCCAGGTTCTCCTTGCAGTTCAAATCCTCTGTGCTGGGGAAGGCTGCGTCCAGGCCCCCAAGGCTGTGGGCCCGTGACGCTGTGAGGGACGCCATGGCCGAGGCAGCCGAGGCAGCAGAGGCGCCTGTGGTGGTGTTGCGCCGCTGGGCCACCGATACCCGGTTGGCGGCGGCCTCGTTGAGGTCAAACAGCATGCTCTGCACGTCAAAATGAGCAAAGCTCTTCTGGCAGACCCACGGCCTGCTGGCCTCTGGGGGGCTCCGACCTTCCTCGGCCTCCCCTAGGGACCGTCCAGCCTCGCCCTCTAGTTTATTGCTCCTCAGCTTCCGGAAGATGGACGAGTCCACTGTGTCCCCACCACCGAGGCCCCGCACGGGTTTCTTCCGGGCCTTCTCCTTCTCCTTCAAGGGCTGCAGTGGCAGGAGACTGTCTTTTGGGGTCTGCCCGTTGCGGAGATCTCCCTTGGCTCCACTGCTGCTGCCCCCTGCGAGGAGGGGGCCAGGATCGGCCTGGAGGAGCTCAGTGAGGTTCTGAGAGCCCCGGGGCTCAGGCTGCTCACTGCGGAACTCATTGAGGATGTCAAAGAAGCTCTGCTCAGGCACACCCTGCACGTCGATGGAGGACGTGCTCCCGTACTCACGGAAGAGGGGCAAGACCCCTGTGTGCCGGGTCCCCCGTGGCTCCCCCATGTCCTCGACGTCACACTCACTGAGGGTGATCTCGCTGCTGCTGCGGTGCCGCAGGGGGAGAAAGGCCCTGCCGGGGGACCGGGGCCATCCGTCCTGGAATTCCACATCTTTGGACCTTCTCCTGGAGAGTCGGTGGAAGGCTCTGGACCCTGAGGGAGCCAGGGTGCTGGCAGCGGGCTGGCCATTCTGTATGCTCCTTGTGGAGTGGGCTGCCTTGATGGCCTTTGTGCTGTCTGCATCCTGGGAGGGGCTTGGGTTGTTCTGCTCTCTCAGGACCTCCCGCTTGGGCGGCCAGTCGGCCACCCTGGCACGCACGCCCATCTTGGGCACCGCAGGGGTGGTGGGGCTGGGGCGGGTGGCGGCAGTACCTGGGCTCTCACCAACAGGCTGGGGCATGCCGCCATTCTGGACCCAGAATCCCATGGGAGTGTAGTCCCCCGTGTGTGGCCCGGGGAGGCCGTCGGTCCCCCTGGCCCCACAGCTGGCAGCCAGGTCCACACCATCATTGGGGATGGGCCGATAGGTGGTCATAGTCCACGAGCACTGGAGTGCTACTGGCCCTGGAAGCTGTGGTGTGACTCTATGGGGTCCCCCAGCCCTCAGCCATTGTTCAGGGCCGCCAGGCCCAGGATGAAGGACGCTGGCCCCTGAGACCTGATGGGAAGGTTATGAGCCTGTGGAGTCCAGTTCTCCACCATCGCTGTGGACAACTGAGCCAGGACCACCTCGGGATTGAGTGGCTCAGCACGGCAGGGCAGGCGGTGGATCTCGTCGAGGGCAGGCAGGCTGCAGGGGTGTCTTCCCTGCCATGCTGAAAAGGGGGGAGAAAAGGAAAATGTGAGACGTGATGAACAGGTCGCTGTTCCCAGAGAATGTGAAACGTGACTTTTTCAGGCAGTTTTATTCCCTTAAATAAACCTTTTTATAATGGAAATTTCCAAACATACTCAAATGTAGAGAGAAGAGGATGGTGAAGCCTCACAGTCCCATCATCAGCTTCATTGACCATTAACTATCTGCTGTTCATTCCCATTTCACCTACCTGCCTGGCACTGCACTTTGAATAAAAAGTTGAGAGATGATCCATACAATATAAAATTCACCATTTTAAAGGGTACAATTTGGTGGTTTTTAATATATATACAAGATTGTGCAACCATCACCACTATCCAATTCCAGAAAATTTCTATCACCCCCAAAAGAAACCCTCTACCCACTAGCCATCATTCCTTATCCCTAAACTTTTATTTTGCCAGAATATTTTAAAGTAAATCTCAGATATCAAGTCAATTCATTCATAAATACTTTAACTTGAATCTCTATACACAAAGATAACTATAACAGTATCATGCTTTTTAATACTAACAAGAATCCTTTAATACCATCTAATACCCCATCTGCATTAAAATTTCCCCCATGGTCTCAAAGGTGTCTTTTTGGAGTTGGTTTGTTCAAATCAGGAGCCACACAAGATCCACACTCTGCTTTGGAAGATCTCTTCCTTAAGTCTTTTCTACTCTGTAAGGGGCTGTTCCTTCACCTTGGTGCCATTTACTTGTGGAATGAACAGGGTCACTGTCCTGTGGAGTTTCCCACTTTCTGCATCTGGCTCACCATATGCCCATGGTGCCACTTAACATGTTCCTCTGCCCCTTGTATTTCCCGTCAACCGGTGGTTGCCTCCAGAGACTGGACCTTCTCCAGCTGCTCTGCAGTTCACCTCACTGGCCAAGTTGCCAAAAAGGAAGTGGAAACGACGGATGAGTCAACATGAACACTGGTGGATTTGGGGGAGGGAAGCCGCAGAGGGATGACGCTAGAAATCTGTGTGATTAATAGGTGCTATCAGCTGGTAAATCAGATCCTGTCCCTCCTCTGCTGCTATCTATCTCCCCAGTGACTCCTTCCTTACTGCATTAGAATAGGGCCAAATTCCTTCCCCACAAAGTCCCACAGGATCTGGCCCATGCCTCCCTGGCTTCTCTCCGTGCTCCCCAACTAAGCTCCGATCACACTGGCTTTCTTTCCTGTTCTTCTGACATACCAAATCTAATCTGGGATATGTAGATACCCTTCCTCCGTTCTTTACCAGGCTGTTCCTTCCCATGATGTCAACTCTTCAATAATGCCTTCCCACTCTGGGTAGACAGAGAAGCGCCTTTTCTCCTTGAAATCTTTATCATCCACCTTTCTGCCCTCCTTCCTTCCTTGTTTCGCAGTTATCAGAGCTGGCTGATAATAATTATTTCATTTATTATCTGTTTAATGACTGCCTCTACATTAAAATGTCCACTCCAAGATGTCTGTGTTGTCACTGATGTATTGCCAGTGCCTAGCACAGTGTCCAGAACACTCAATTGATACCTGGGTGAATGAGGGAATGGACAGCCTCTGCTTGGTGGACATATGAGGTCTGCGGACTTCGAGACTGCCAGGCAAGGGAGCACACAAGCCTGCTCAGCTGTGCAGAGCACTGTGCAGGTTCGCCTCCCTTCGTCTTTAGCCTGAACTTCTGGAAGATGAAACCCCCTGCTGGAGGGGAAGGGGAAAGTGGGTCACTGTGGCAGAACCTGTCGATGGCTCTAACAGCCATGCCCCACCCCCCTTCCTGCTAACAGAACCCTTTTTGTTCAGGGCAGCAGAGTGCTGGGCTGGGCTGGGCACCTGTCTCAAGAAATTTTCTTTCCCTTGGAATATGGAGCTGGACACAGCCAACCTGATCTACGCCCACTGGTGCTTTCAGTGTGAGGAAGTGGAAGGCCTTGTGTGTGTGTGTGTGTGTGTGTGCGCGCGCGCGTGTGCATGTGTAGGGGGTATTTCCTAATTTATGCCCAGAGGTAGAATGAGCTGGCAGGGAGAGCCTGAGAGGGAAGCATGAAGCAGACTCACGGAACACAACAGTGAGGATAAAACACACACACACACACACACACACACACACACAGTGAGGAAGAGGCTAAAGCCTCTGAGAAAGTGGGAACCAGAAGATGAGGGAGAGACAAGGGAGGGGGAGAGAGTGCGGATGCAGCCTCTTCCTGGCCCCCAGGAGCACAGGAGCATCCCTGAGGCTGCTGCAGAGCAAGGTATGGAGCAGAAGAAGGCAAGGGAACTGGGACACTGGAAGGTGCACAGAGTCGGCTGGTTCAGGGAGACAGGACAGAGACAGTGGAGCTTGCGGAGTTAGCCAGCAGGGGCATCTTCTAGAGAGGCAGCTGTGTCTCAGCTCCAGGCCACAGAACCTGCTGGGTATACGGACAACAGATCATCTGAGTTCCCAAGAGAAACCATGTTGTACGCAACATCTCCTAACTTAAAAATAACAAGCTACTAGGCAGAGAAAATCTCTAGAAGGATTTGCAAGAAACGGCTAACAGTGGTTGCCTCTGAGGAGGGGAACTGGGTGTCTCCCCCATCCCTACCCTCACTCCCAGACTCTTCCCTGCTTTATTTTTCTCCTTAGCACTTATGAATATACTTATTTCTCTTGTTTTTACAACTGGTCCCCTTTCCTACTCCTCCCAAGAGAATATGAGTTACCGCTTTATCTCTACTGGCTACCATTTCAATTATTTGCAAGTATTTCTAGTCAACAAATAAATCCCTCTTAGACTATCACCAATAAAACCACCACGAAGGTCAACAAAATCAGTATGTGGGTTGGATTTGGGCGGGGGCTGCCAGTTTGTGACCTCTGGTGAAGGGTCAGGCTGCACTGCTTTGCCAGAGATGAGCGAAGAGCCCAAGCTCACACCCTGCTGAACATCGTAGCTCAGGCCGAGCTGGGATGGGGGCCTGGCTGAGGGGACTGCCCATGGCTTGGAAGCCCACCTTAGGGTCAGCCCAGGTTGAGTGTGGATGAAGGATTAGTCCTTGATGCCACATTTGGGCTGGTAAGGAAATCAGGTGGCCCAGATGTGCTCTCACTTGCATATGTGAGCATCTCCTGACAGATGGGCTTTGCTGGCGGCATTTTGTTTCCAGCCCAGTCGGCAAGCCCCAATCCGCTTTGCTCTCCCCTGTGAAGACACACAGCTGTTCTTTCAGGCCCGGGTCTCTGCACAGATCCCCCCTCTGAGTGCAGCCGTGTCTCCCTTGGACGGTCAGAGCTGAGCGGCACCAAGAGCCTCTCTGGGATTCAGGAGCTGGTGCATGCTGCCCCCTTCCCAGCTGTTTGCTATCCAGCTCCTGTCCTAAAAGCACCTTGGTCTTCCCGGTGGGAACCCCGTCTCTCCCACCCCAACTCCAATCATGAGAGTAGCACAGCACACAGGTACAAACCAGATGGCCTGGGTTCAAATCCTGGTGTGCCATGGCCTGGATACTGAAGTTGTACCCAGTTTCATTCTGTAAAATGGGGAGAATATCACCAGCCTTGTGGCCACTGCTATTATCACCATTCTTTGGGGTATATTTGGAAGGATCCACCTCCTTCCCAATTACAAAAGCACGGACTGGGGTGGGCACAGGACTTCAGTTCAGCTGGCCGCGTGTTCTCCTAGGACACTGTGCAAAGGTCACAAGAGTATGGAAGGATTAAGTGTC
>PVKH010049284.1:0-10113 GCA_004027955.1 Chaetophractus vellerosus | reverse complement strand
GGAAGGGAAGAATGGAATCTAACACAGCACCCAGTAGCTCTCTCTTAGAAATTAAGAGGAAAAAAAGTTGAAAAGGTCAAATGCTTTGCTCTGAGATAACCAATGACATTTGACCCTACTCTCATAGCTAATCCAGGCAAAAAGTAAAGGATGGTATCTGCAAGGATATGGGACATTAAAAGAAATACCTTTCTCCCAATCTCTCTCCATCCTCTCCTTTCAAAGACTTTCTCCATCCCAAAGTCAACTCCTACATAAATACTAAACAACTAGAACTGTGCTGTCCAACAAGGCAGCCACTATCCACATGTGGCTCTTTAAATTTAAATAAAAAATTTAGCTCCTCAGCCAGGTTTCAAGTACTCAGCAGTCACATATGGCTAGTGGGCACTTGGACAGCACAGTTGAACATTTCCATCACTGCCGAAATTCTATTGGACAATACCGAAAGCTATATTTATTGCCTTTATTTTCTTTCCATCAACTCACTCTTTTGTCCCTTGAAATATGACACCCCCCCTTTGACCTTAATGCTCAAAATGCATCCTTAAATTTCTAAAGCATCAATGCCCTGTCTTGATTTGTCTTCCTTTTCAACCTGTCTGATATATTTAAGAACACTTGGAAATCATCCTGGTCTGAACTTTTTTTATTTTTATTTTTTTTGGGGGGATGGGGGGAGACTGAACTTTTTAAAATATCGAAAGTACTTATTCTCTTTCTATCCTTCCAGTCAGTTCCATCTGGCTTTTTCCTCTACAGATTTTCCTCATTGCTTAATCCTTTCTACATTTGCAGTTGCCCCTTAGGGGACATTTACTTCCATAGACTAAACTGTCAGCTTTATGGATTCCCAAATCTCTCTTACATCAACCTCATTTTCTTGAAACTCCATTATTTTAGCTGGAGACTTGCCAGTTTTTCAGACTTATATTCTTGTCTACCTCCTTCCCCTGTCTCAACAAACCAAGACCATGTGACCTCCCTACATCTGTAATGCCACCATCTTCCTATGCTCAAAACCAACTATTCTTGATTTTTCCTCACTTTTTTTTTTTTTTTTAAAGAAGGTACCAGGGACTGAACCCAAGACCTCATACATGGGAAGTGGGCACTTAACCACTGAGCTACATCTGCTCCCCAATGAGAGTTGGTTTTTTCATTTGTTTGTTTGTTGTTTTCAGGAGGCATCAGGGATCAAACCCAGGACCTTCTACACAGGAAGCGGGTACACAATCACTTGAGCTACCCGCAGTCCCCTTCCTCTCACACTTAATGGCCATCTCTCTACTACTACTGTTCTCTAACACTTTTTATTAGCTACATTTATTTCAATATGCATTAGAAAAAAATACCAGCACATCAAACCTTTGATTTCAAGATAGAATTTCTTAGAGCAAGAATAAAAAAATTAAAAACAAGAGTAGATTTGAAGAAAACCAAAAAAAGCAGTCATGTTGACTATGTCAAAAGCTACTGAGAATGGCATGCAAATGACTGAAATTTGAGACTCTTAATTGGTCATTTCACAAAGTTGCTTCCCTCTTAAAACATTCTTAATTCAGCTGCCAAATTAACTTTTCTTATATGCTACTTCAGACAATAATATATCCCTGTTTGATATCACCAATGGTGTCCACATTAGATACAAAAAATTAAAATTCCCCAGCCTGATTTCACTACATTCAAGCCCCTATTCTGTCTAAATCCACCTTGACAGCTGTGCCCCTCCCAACTCTATGTCTTTATTCTCTTCTCCTTGGCCAGAAGGCTCAAAGCCACTCTCCCTCAGCCAAAGTCTTCTTGTCAAAAATCCAATCTTTTGGAACCCAAAGAAAATAGAGGCAAATTTTAACATGTTTATTAAGTACCTACTGTGCCTCCTCAGTGAATCTTTCCTAATCATCCTCACTAGAATCAATCTCTGCCCTGTTATGAGCTCCCAAAAGAAATTTATTATTTTGGGCACTTAACAAATTCTTTAGCTTTATATATGTTCTCTAGATTCTAAACAACCTGACATAGGGGTGGTGCCTCCATCTTAAATTAGTCTTCTCTCCACCTTAATACCCCATGCCTAGTAGATACTGTGTCAGCTAAATAAATGAATCTGGACCTTAACCTCAAGGTTATGTGCTAGGAAGACACATATGGAAACAATGAAATATGACTTTGATACAAGACCTAAAATTTTAGATTGGGGGAACTATCTATCTACCTGGCTGTATCTATGTAAAAGAAGGGGGCTGGCTCGATAGCCCAGTGGATAGGGCGCCGGCATACCACATGGAAGGCCCCGGGTTCGGTTCCCGGGGACCTCTCCTAGTGGGCAGACCGCCTTGAGAATGGCAAGCCGCCATGGGCGGGCCAGAGCCGCCGTGGGCAGGACAAAAAGCTGCCATGGACAGGGCAAAAGCCGCCACGGGTAGGGCAGGTCACCCGCAAATGGAGCGCAGCCAGCCACCCACGAACTGAAAGCCAGCCGTGAATGGAAGCAGAAGCCGCCCACAAGCGGGGAAAGCCGCGCCTGCGCAGTGACCAGTCTTGGTGCGTCGCTGCAGCGGGGGGGGGGAGATATGTAATAAAATAAATAAATCTTTAAAAAAAAAAAAGTTTTAAACACATATTTTGTGGGAAACTAAAGTACTAAAGGAACAACATTTAGATGCCTAGAAAAGTACAACTGACAGCTGCACTATCCAGATTCAATCATCTTTGCCGTGTAAACTGGAATAGGGACTTCAGAAATGTTGACTATTTAATTCCATAGTTTGAACCAAGAACAATTTTACTAGCAGTAATTTACCATATTTATGTATGTAATAATTCATTATCCCCATGTGCACATAATTTGAAATATGCATATTTAGTTGTTTTAGTTTTTCCAAAAATATTCATTTATCACTTGTTTTATATCCCACTAGCATGTGCGAGCAGGTCCAAATATGTAAGAAAGGCTTAAAGAAGAAAATGTAAAACTTAAAAATTCTATCCATTATGTATTTTTCTGTGATGTGGGATGATATCATTAGTCAATTTTGGTGGTAATATATTTGGGTCTACTGGGAGTTGTGTGGATGCACCATTTGAACCACTGGTAAAAGGGAAGAGAGTAAGTATTGGGAGACACTTCTATGGTCTTGCAACCTCACTATTTCAAAAGGAGGAGGACCTAAGAGAGGACAGAAACATTCCAGGCAAGATGAGAACCTGGAAGTAAAGGACTTGGATGAGCTCATTCAGCTTGAGGAATAAGACTGGAGCTCTTATCCTAAGGCACCTCTGCTAATCCACCACCAAAAGACTCAGATCAGCTGAGTTTAAATGTCAAGAAAAAAATAGACACACACAAAAGTGGCTTTGATTACATAAGTCAGAGGAGGGGGAGCCTACTAAAGCTGTTCCCCATATCACACCCCCAGGGCTCCTTCCTGGGGACAGCAGCAGCTTTGTCAATGATACAAATGCAGGGTGGAATATAAGGCTTCCAGCAGCTTAAGATTTTAATTTGGGGTGAGGATAGAAGAGAATACATGAATTGCTTTGTGCCAATCCCCAACCCATCCTAGTGCCTTGGGGACCAAGCAGGATGACCCCAAATGGAATCCAGAGCGAGAGTGGGGCGCTGGGTCCCCCGAGGAAAGGGGGCAGATCCAGAACAGGGCAGAAACGGTGATAGTTATCTGTATGAAAAAGTAAGAAGGAGACTCTAGGTGAGACGGACTAGCATCAGTCAGGCAGCGTATTTGAGAGAAAGGAAGAGGAGAAAAAAGAAGACATGGCAGCAGGATTAGGAAAAAAAAAACAAGTGCCAGATATTAAAGCCTGAGACGTGGCTTCTTTTCAGCGTTAGTGGGAAATAGAAGGAGGCAGATTAGCATCAAGGATCAGGGATCCACAGCAAACAGATGAAGGCCCCCAACAACTCTCTTTGGTGCTGCTTACTCCCCAGCTTGCTTCTGGGACTCTGTTAGATTCTTAGGTGAATTCGGTATTTCCCATCTTGGGTGCTTTAATATCAGCACCTAAATATCAAGACACAGATCAAATATACCAAGGAAGTCTGATTTTTTTATGATATATTAGGGCCCAAGTCATTGGCTCTCTGGACCCTATTTTTCCTTAGTTGTGTAACACGATTCTACCTTCAGTAGTGTCCCTTCTGAGAAGACTGTATTTGAGAAACAAATAGAAAAATTACAGTATAATGAAGGGACTATGAATAAAAAGTAGAAAAAATATATACCTCATGTAGATCAGGGTTCTACCACTGATCCAAGATTAAATGTCTCCCCAGCTTCTGCCAAACAAGTAACCAGCACCAATGTTTTGAAGATAATAAGGGTGGAGATTCTAGTTTCCAGAGGACAAAACCAAAGCACACTATGCACAGCCTGCACCCCCCCTCACACCACAAGCCAAGAACCCAGCCCAGCTCTGCTGTCAGATAGTTACATAGAGGTCATGTCATTGAGGGCGTGGTCCAGCTCCTCGCTAATGGCCTTGTACTTCAGTTTCTGGGCATAGAGCTCATCTGGGCAGGCACAGGAACCACAGGGAAGAATGAGGGGACAGAGTGAAAGGTATCAGAAGCAAATGGAGAGAGGGAATCATTAGAAATCAGGAAAATCCAAGTGTGACCTTGGGTCTGTGTACCACAGTGAGGAGAACATCTATACTGGCAGCCATGACTGACCACATTCAGATCCACTGTCCTCCAAGATCCAATGGACATCTTGCTATTTCTAATAGACTGCAACAAGAGTTGAGAAACTGGGAACAGTCATGACTAGAAATTCCCATTACCAAAGGCACTCAGGAGGGTGCCATGCCCACTCAAGTTAACCTAATTCCTAGCAGTGATGAAGGGTAATTTAACAAAAATAAAAATGGGAGAAAGTACACATCAATATTCATATTTCTTCACTATTCTTGGTCCCTTTTTTCCACAGACTGCCTCCCCCAAACTCTCCCAAAGAACATCTTGCTACCCTGTGTACCAAAGGGGCATGTCTCGCAGCCCTCAAAGCAAAGTACGCTTTCCCTTGACGGGGTGGACACGGTTGTTAAATTGTGGGGACAGGAAGTATTTAGAAAGAGCTGAGATAAGGTCATTCCACAGCTTCATCTCTTGGGGAGATCACCACAGCAAGAGTGGTGAACAGACTGCCAAAAGCAGTCATGGGTTGACATGTGTCCTCGCTGCCCTCTGAAAGCACGGCTTCCAATTCAACCCACAGACTAAAGATTTAAGACAACTAAATTGGAGGCAAATGCACCAATTACCTTTCTCTCAAAGGGAAGGAGGAAAATTCCAGAATATTAGGGCAATTCTCAGTAAAGGAAAAGATTAAATGTAAAAATCCAATTCTAGAGTTTGACCCATTTCACCTAGCTGTGGCATAGACAGGGCAAAGGGTACATGCCAAGTTCCTACTAACTGCCTTTGGTGTCCAAGAAAAGAGGTTAATGGTCAATGGGCAAGGTCTTCCTTTATATTTCTCTATTTTAATCCTTCTCCCAGGCTCCATACCTTCCAAATCATCAATTGTCTTTTCCAGCTTGGCTACCGATCTCTCAGCAAACTCAGCACGGGTCTCTGCCTGGGAGAAGATATGAAACTGGTGAGAACCAGAGATGGACAAAACAAATCCTTCTCTTGAAGGATCTCTGTTTCTTCCACCTTCGAGACCTTTCAGAACCAAGGCCAGCCAAATCTAAGTCTATGTTAATACCTTATATACCTCTAAATATTTTAGATCTTTCCCCCAATCCTCTTCAGCTCACCTCCTTGAGTTTATCAGTAAGAATCTTTATCTCTTCTTCATATTTGTCTTCTTTTTGAGAGTACTGTAAGAGAATAAAAACTTCAGAGTAGAAATCACTCACACTGAAAATACCCTCCCCCAGCCATTCACTCTTACATGAAATAGTCTCTTGGATTTAACGTACTGAATGGTCCATGAAAAAGGGCAAGGACTGTTTTTGGACAATAGGTACTTAAAATCCACAAATCTATGTCCTCAGATCAGAATCCTCCAGGACCTTTATTTTTCCAAGGGACCTAAACTCTATCTTATTCAGATCAACCCAAGTAGGTACTTTTCCTTCTTTTTGCTTAATGAGCAGTAGTAGTGACACCCCAAGGCTGAAACAGTTCCACCTGATGGTAAAGAGAAGTCATCTGCCTTGATTGCTCAGTAGGTCTCAGACCTGATTCTACTGATATCCCGATCTGTCTGCTAGAAAGCCCACTAGGGCCCATGATAATTGCCTTTCAGTTCAGCAATATCAATTAGCCTGAGGAAATCATGACCCCAGTCACCTGAGATCATGAAGTTATTTTTAAGAAGATCAAAAGGCATAAGAATTAGCATTAAACCCAGAATCTGGACAAGGGTAGGCAGGTAGAAAAGAGTAGTTCTCACTCAATTATACAAGAAATGGGTATCTTCATCCTTTCACCAAGGGCAGGGCTGGACCCAAGGCCCCAGAGCCTGTCACTTTCCCAAACCAGCCCCTACCTTCTCCGCCTGAGCCTCAAGAGACTTGAGGTTGTTGGTGACATTCTTCAGCTCCTCCTCCAGCTCAGAACACTTACTGAGAATGTTTTAAATAACGCAGAAGAAAGGGGAAGAGAAAAAGAATAAAAAAAAGGGAGAGAGACACACAGACGTGAATTGAACCTATATGTAGAGAGAGTTGAAAGGCATATGGGGAAAGAGATATTCCCAGGTAATTTGAGCAAGCATTAACCCTCCTCCCTCTACCATAGAGCATGTTAGGAAGTGGACTCTCCTGAGCTTGGACTCAGAATGTTTAGATACTAATAAAGACTACTTAGGAGAAATCAGAACCAGAACAACTGCTACCTAGGGTGAAGGTTGGAACAGATGCCCAACCCAAACAGTCCCCCAAATCACCCAAGGGAAGGAGAGATCCTGTGGAGAGGCAGTGAAGCAACCAGGGAAAGAGGAGGTGAAAGATGCCAAGTAAGGGGGAAAGAATGGAGCATTCCATGAAGAGATGAGAAAGCACTCAACAAACCAACCAGTGGAGGGGAGGCAGCTGCAAAACAAAACCAAACAAAACCACACCATACATATAACCTCTCTGTGGGCTTAATGGTTAGTACCTTTTCTTCAGCAGCACTCAGACACTTCAGGTTCTGGTCCATCAGTCTGATCTGCTCATCCATCTCTCGGCAACGGCTGTTAGTGACAGTCACGGGGATGGCACAAGCCAGGTAGTGGGGAGGGAGAAAGGTCAAAAAGGAACACAGCAAGAAAACAAGCAGCAAAATGAAAAGAAAAAAAAAATGCAAAAACTCAAAAAATGGGAAGAAAACACCACCATGGTCGTGATATGTTATGTCTGGGAGAGGGGAATGCAAGGGAAGCACAAATGCATGTGCATCAGCACTGACTTTGTTACACAAGGCCCAGAAGGTGCCAACAGGAAACAGCTAATTAATGTCTGCCCCTGCCTAAAGATCCTTAGCAGATTGGAAGAATGGTACAGAGAACAGATCTTAAGTCAGTGTAGCTATTTCAATGATTCAAGGAGAAAAGGACTCCAGGAGGAAGGCCCCAATAAGATCTTCCAGTTAGCTGTTTGCCATCTATTAGTCTTTATTCTCCCTCAATTTGTAAACCCTCCCTACAAAAAATAAGGAAGCCTCATTTGTTTCCTGCCTAGTCAAGTCAACAAGAGAGTGGGAAAGCCCAAAGCCATTTTTTGGACCTAAAAACACGCTACAGAGGATGCCTACCCTCTAGGCCTCGTTTAACAAGTTTGAAGGAATGCTAGTTTACTCACATTAGTGCCCAAGCCAAAGGGTAAAGGACAGAATGGTATGATAAGATTGGGGAAGCAAGATACTCACGACTCTGCCAGCTCAGCTCGTTCCTCAGTGCGTTCCAAGTCCCCTTCAATAATAACCAACTTACGAGCCACCTATAGGAAAAGACGAGGTTGCAGTTCAGTGAGGCAAGGAAGGAGCCATTTCCCTCTTACAGGTGATTCTTCCCAGAAGCCTGACGTCACTGAAGAGAAGGGCAAACAGAAGGTACCTTACCTCTTCGTACTTCCGATCTGCCTCTTCTGCAATATGCTTAGCTTCTTTGAGCTGGATTTCCTGGAGTTCCATCTTTTCTTCATCTTTTAAAGCCCGGTTTTCAATAACCTTCATACCTCTGCAGGAAAAAATAATTGTGGCAATGACACCCTGAGGAGCATGTCATCAGCTCCATTCTAAGAAACGCAGAACTGCACTATTTAAAGCAGATTCCTCTCTGCTTGCCATTCAAAGGGAAATACCATTGCACCATTCTATCACCCTGGTTTGTTTTGTTTAAAATGACTTTCTTATTAAAATGACACATGCTTATCAAAAATTAAATATTAACGTATAGTGTAAGGGCATAAAGTAAAAAGTCTCCCGTCCCACATCTAGTCCTGCTGTGAGAAGTAATCCTGCATCATAATCCTTCCAAAAATGGTTTATATGAATATATACTATATCCACCAACCCACCCCTCTTCCCCACACCCCAAAGAAACCATATATTGCAGTTCTGCAACTTGCTCTCCTCATTTTCTAAAACTTGGACACCACTCTATAATAGTATACACATATCTGTTTTATTCATTTTCACAGCTGCACCCCCCCCCAAAGGACACTTTTCATTCTGAAAAGCCTTAGTTGAATCCCATGCAAATATTCACACATCTTTGTTCTAGTTTAACTCACATGTGGCAAGGAGCCAATCGCCTATTTCCACAAAGATGAGCTATAATTTGGTTCAAGGATGCTCAATCCTGGCCACATATTAAAATTAATGGAGGAACTTTAACAACATCAATGCCCAGGTCCCTCTCCCAGTGACCCTAATTTTACTGAACTAGGTAAGCATAGCCATTTTTTAACCCCCTGCCCCCAGCGCTCCCCTGGGGGTGGATTTTAATAGTACAGGCAAGGTTGAGAGTGCTTGTTAAGACAGATTGCTGGACTCCACCCTCTACTACTTCTGATTCTGTAGATTAGGGGTAGGGACTGAGAATCTGCATTTCTATCAAATTCCAAGTGTTGCTGATGCTACAGATCTGGGATCTCACTTTGAGAACCACTGCTTTAGGGGGACTAATCTCACAAATGAAAGTTTATGATCCACTAAGTGCAGTACATACTGGTGAACCCATTTATGGATCATTAGGTCAATTTTTAGAAAAACACCAATTACAGAAGGCTGACAGGGTCCAGGTAACCCTTCCTGTCTGTCTTCAAGTACAGAGAATATGCAGAATAGAAGGAAAGAAGCTCCTTTAAGATAGAAGTTACTAGTTTTAAAAACAGGTATGTGAGGAAATTTTTATCAGAACCATTCTGAACTTCTTTTGAAATCCATACTCCATCAAGGTGCCCACACACACCTCTCACTCTCATCAGCAGCTTTCTCTGCCTCCTCCAGCTTTTGCAGGGCAGTGGCCAGGCGCTCCTGGGCGCGGTCCAGCTCCTCTTCAACCAGCTGGATCCGACGATTCAAGGAGGCCACCTCAGCCTCAGCCTGCGTTTGAATGAAAGAACAGAAAGGGGAAGCAGAAACCATGATGAAAAGACACAGAACTAAGATTGGGGTTGACCATCATAAAGAGGCCAGGCTCTAGCAGGGTAGACCTTGTTTTAGCTCAAATTCATCTAAGATCTAGCAGATATGATTATATATATTTCCTCCCTTTCCCACCAACCAACTCCCATATGTTCCACAGGAAGAGGGTTTTAAAACTCAGTTCCTTGCCGAGCCCGGTGACAGTTAATACCACCCACCCTCGTTCTGGACTCAATTCAAATTCCTGAACACAATGGGATCAGAAAAGGTAGCCAGTGAAGGTTTTTTCCCGCCTGAGCTTTGTCTTGAACATATCTCATCCTTCAGCAACTTTCTTAGGTGTCTCACAAATTGGGAAAACAAATAAGCAAGGTTTCTTAAAGAGAGACTCTTGGATCATCTATTATTTTGCTGCTTAATTCAAATGGTTAGGGAAGCGGATATGGCTCAAGCAATTGGGCTCCCGTCTACCATATAGGAGGTCCAGGGTTCGATTCCCAGGGCCT
>PVKH010049283.1:0-10113 GCA_004027955.1 Chaetophractus vellerosus | reverse complement strand
ACTCTTCTGTTACTCAGCACTGTCTATGGTATCAAAAGCTGCTTCTGCTAAGAGAGATGAGACAAAAAGCCAGACAGACATTTGACTTTGATTTCCAGACACTGGAAATAAATGAGGATTAACAAGTTAACTATAGAAGCCTTTGTTTAAAGGCAGCTTCTTCTGTGTAAAATTAATCAACTAAGGGAGGATGCCTGAAGAGTTAAAAGGAGAGAGGATGAAGAAAATAGCTTGACCCCCAAATGTGGTATGAAAACAGTTCTGTTCTTGCTTACTCTTGGAATAATAGTTTATTTTTTTGTTTGTTTTATTTCTTGGGCACATACTATCCTCATTGGCCCTAGAGATACTCAAGATATTATAAAATCAGAGCTGTAATCTCTGCCTTTTGCACCAGCCCTAGAAAGGTTATCCAGGAGCCTGTTGTACATGTGACTTGTCTGAGGTAGGAATATCTCAGCTAGATCCCCAAGTCCTCCAGGGGAGAGGCAGGAATGGAAATGAAAGATGCCTGTCTTGCAAAGTCAAATTCATCTGAGAGAGACAGAGATTCTGATGTGCTTTTCTCATCATGCTTGTCAGTTTAAAGAGTGAACAAGGGTGAACAGTTTAAAGAGTCAGGAGCTGAGGTGTTCAGATAAACTAGTTCCAGCCTTGCAGTTTGTCATTGTGCAAGAAAACACACATTGTTGGGGTGAAAAGCTTGGTTGGTTCTTGGATGATATTGCTAAATTCATCCAGTTTTCAGAAGTTTACTGACAAATGGCAAGACTGCCTTAGAGCTGTGAAATAAAGCTCAGTTTCCCAGTTGTTGGAAAATCAAGAGTATTGAACTCTTTTCGTTTGTTTTTTTCTGTTATGGGAGGGTGGAGACAAGGATCATTTCCTCTGCTCTCAATTAGAAGGTAGGAGTTCAGGGTGTGTGGATATTGGTGCCATCAGGAAGAAAAAGGTGAAAGAAACTTTCTTTTCTTTTCTTTTTTTTTTTCACTTGATGCTTTTAGGCTAGAGCAGATATCACATGTGTGCCTTCTGCCCTCAAACTAATTCCCAGCAGCAGTTTGCCAGAAGTCTTGAGGATCAGATCCCAACCCCGAGAGCCTGGGTCCTCTGTGTTCCTGACCTATCTTCAGTGGCCTCACAGACCAGCAAAAAGCAAAGTGCATTTGCTTGGTGTTTCAAAGAACAGGGAAACAAATGCTAGCCACCTCATCCTACAGTAGTGAGCTCAGCCTTCACTGAGCTCTGTCCAATCATTAAAATCAGGCAGGGAGAGGTCAGATTGGATCCACCCCCTGTCCTTGCTTGGACAGTGTGTGGTACTGAATTTGGCTTGCAGCCTGGTGTGTGGGAGAACAGTTTCAGTCTTTGCAGAGATAGTATGTTGTCCTGCAAAGACAAGAGCTGCTGCCTCAGAAAGGGCACTGTATATGTCTATTCATCAGTAAAGAGCAAGGGTGAATTCCTTTTTCTCCTGCCCTGCCAACACTTTAAGCCAACACCTTTCCCACCTGGGAAAGGAGGTCCAGTTTTAGGCTTTTGTCAGATGAGTTTTAAAGTTTAGTCCTGTCCTGTTCCAGGATGCTGGAAAAACTTCAAGTATAAATCCCACAGAAGGACCTTATACAATATAAAAAACATTAGCCTCCCTGAGAGTATCAGTGTACAAAGGCCTGCTTTACAGCACTGATGCCCTCAGTAACAGTGGCCCATCCCTGTCTATGTCTAGAATCTGGTAGCAACCTGAGCTCAGTATTCTCGTGGAAAACAAAGTGAGTTATCACTGGGTCTGGGTTTTTAAAAGTTGGGCCCTGAAACATTATACGGCACTGAGAATAAATGCTTCATGGACACTGAAATGCTCACACATATCACAGAACAAACCAAGGAGGGGGGTGGTTAGACCCATCACAGTAGTATATAGATACCCCAGGATATATATATATATATCTAATCCCAGAGGCACCAGTGGTGGTAGGGAAAGGGGCAGGAGGAATCTTCACAGTAACGTTGGCCCCTTAGTAACATGTGGAGCAGAAGAAAAAAACTGTTGTCCATCCAGTTTCCACAGTTGGTAGGCAGCAGGTGGGTTGGTGGGTGGGCTCACAGTTGCAGAGCAATGGTTCATGTAGCTGGCCATGATGAAGGAAGCCTCTGCAATCTAAGGAGATGACAGAAAGGAACGGGACTAGGACTTGCCTTAGTTTGAATCCTGGCTTTTTCACTTAATAGCTGCTGGATGCCTAACCTTTTTGGCTTCAGTTTCTTCATCTCTTAAATACCCACTTGGGGGAAAATATCCAAAGAGGATCATTACTGTGGTTTAGAGGCCCAGTGAAATGGGTGTCTGTTGGTCTGGAGGTCCTCTGAGATGCACAGTATCCTCTGAGAAAAGAAAGACCAACCACTCTGCTCTGGTTGTCTCCACAGCCAGGGAAAAGGGCCTTTTTGGAAGAAAGAGTCTGTATATCCTCTCCTCTAGCAGGAGTAGTTTTAAAAGGAGGAGGAGGTTTGTCGTACTCCAACCTTAGTATTAAAAATGGAAAGAGACAGGGTCTCCAGTTTCTTAGAAGGGAGTCAGGAACTATAAACCAGGACTTCTTATATTTCTGAACCTTTTTAATTGTTATTTTTGCTAGTCAACATTTCCTGTGCTGAGTAGGAATAAAGCCCTTAAAAAAAGAGGTCTTTGTGCTTATCTTTAGGCCCACAAGGAAGGGAGAGCATTGTGGAGACTGCCCTACTTTGTGGCTAGTGTTGGGGATACCAGAACCCAAAAGGGAAGCTGGTCTGTCCCCTAGGCCTGCTGAAAGGAAAAGAAAAAGGGCACCTGACTCAGGCTTAATGGGGCTAGGGTTTCAGAGAACTAAAAAAGATAGTAGTAGCTGGACCAGAGTTAGTCCCTCCACCCACCAGCTCCACACTGACTACTGAGATGCAATTCCAAATGAACCTTCTGGGATACTCATTATAGACTGGCCAAAAACTTTAGCTTGGGACAGGACTCTTCTGTAGAGTACTATGGTAATCCCAGTTTCCTCTCTAAGCTCCAAGTCCACCATATCCTACAGATCAGAGTGAAATGTTTTAGCAGCTATTAGACCCACCTTGGGAGCATCCATCTGGAAGATCAACTTCTCAATGTGGCCTTTTCCAGAGCTCTGGTCTGGCATGGATCTAATCACAAGCATGAAGTCATCCTGGCAGCCACCAAAGGTCATCACTGAAGAGTAGGGGTAAGTGACATGCACTTGCTGTGGAAAGGAGCCAGTTAGTTCTGGGGAAACTTTCCATCTGCCTCATGACCTAGGAACCAACATTTCTTGTCTCTTCTGGATACAGGTAGCCTTAAACAGGAAGGGAGAGCTCTGAAATTGTCACAGTTTTAGAGATCTACCTCTTGAATGAATGTCTACAAAGCTGTGTCTAGGCTAGAGGACAGCTGTGCTTGGGTAGGGAAACCATGGTCACAAAGCTAAGGCCTTTAAGTCCAGAGAAAAAACAAGAGTCCAGGAGAAGG
The DNA here is from genome assembly GCA_004027955.1 of Chaetophractus vellerosus. Classification (NCBI taxonomy): domain Eukaryota; kingdom Metazoa; phylum Chordata; class Mammalia; order Cingulata; family Chlamyphoridae; genus Chaetophractus; species Chaetophractus vellerosus. The sequence continues at coordinate 6,593 of PVKH010049283.1, read as the reverse complement.
AGGCGTCAGGGAGCCAGACCTCACCCATCCATACCATAGTGTCATGGTCCAGGATACTGACACCATCCTCATTCACAGCAATCCACACTGGAGTATTCTCCTTGGAAGACAACTGGGCAGGCTGGAGAAATAAAATTCCATCAGATCTACAGCCTAGAGATTCTAAACTGTAAGTGCTTTCACAGGAAGGAGGCACATCCAGGGACCAGGGAAGCAGTGATTTCCAACCTTTTACTCATCTTGGAAAACAGAAAATGGTATTTGTACAGCATACTGGGGTGAACAGACAAGGAGGCATCTGGCCTTGGGCTCTGGTCACCGACCTAACTATCTCTTGGTATTAGGATTAATATCATGTTTCAGCTTAACTAGGTTATGGTGTCCAGTTGTTTGGTCAAGCACTGGCCTGCTTGCTAATGTGAGATTATTTTGAGATAGGGTTTGCATCTATAATCAGTTGATTGCATCTACCATCAACAAAGCTTGCCCTCAGCAATGTGAGGAATCCCCTCATCAGTAAATTGGAAGTGCTAAAAGCCAGAACTGAGGATTTCAGATGTCAGAAGAGGAATTCAGACTGAACTTCAGCATTGGCTCTTGCCGGGATTTCCAACCAGCCAGCTCCCCTTAGGGAATTTAGACTAAGGACTTCAACATCACCTTTATCAGAGTTTCCAGCTTTCAGCCTGCCCTGTGGAGATCAGACTTGCCAGCTTCCATGGTGTGTGAGCCAATTCCTTATAATAAATCTAATATATAAAAATATATCCTGTTGGTTCTTTTTCTCTGAAGAAATCATCCTGCCTTAGTACACTGGTTGGAAAACTTTATACTGCAGAATAGAAGCCAGTCCTGGCTGCTTTGTGATAGGAATGGGGACCAGGGCATTTTCTCCTAGCTCTCTGAAACTCACAGTATTCTGTTCATTCTCTCCCAGCTGAAGTGCATCTTGCTTCAACCTGTTTCCTAGGGGCTGTAAAAGAAGTAGGAAAGCAAGAAATGCAATTTTATGGACCTTAGAGAGAAAAGAGACTGGTGGGCATTTCCTGGGATGACTTAATTTTCACTGCCAGGGCTGAGCATCCAGAGCACCTCTCTCCTATTCAAAAGACTGGGAGAGAAATGGATGAGTCACTTTTTCAGAAGGTTTTTCCAACCCTCCAGACCAAGTGGGTCTCCCTGTTGTTTTTGTCACATCTTTACTTGTTCTTCATAGCACTTGTGACAGTTTGTTTAAAAAAAAAAATAAAATAAATTAAGACTTTAAAAAATTGTGTGTGTGTGTGTGTGTGTGTGTGTGGGAGAGAGAGAGAGAGAGAGAGAGAGAGAGAGAATGAATATGACTGGTTGATTGATGTGTATCTCCTCCACTAGATGGGAAGCTCCATTAAGGCAGGGACTTTGATTTGCTCATCTCTTGTAACCTCAGACAACTAGCACAGTGCCCAAGACATATTAGGAGTGCAACGACTATTTGTTGAACAAGTTAGTTATGAGTGTCCAATGTCTGATCTATAGCCTCAGTAAACAGCATTACCTTTATCAGAGTAAAGTTCATGCACACCAGATACCCAGCGAGGAAAGTTCCAATTGAAATTACTGTTGGCCACTTGGCCTTCATGTGGGTGTAATTAACTGTTACCTGAATAGTTTGGTCTCCCTGGATGCCTTGCTAAGCTATGCTATTTGTTAAGTTATACATTATTCTGTCTTTTGAATGTTTTCCCTCCCAAATGAAAACACTTCTGAAAGGGATATCATATCAAGTCTGAACCTTGTGTATAAATTAGTTGATCCTATCTTTTCTTTCAGGGGTACCATTGAGAAAGAAGTCAATAATTGAAAGATGAGGATTACCCAGAAATAATCCTGGCCCAAAAGCAATGAATCACAACTTTGCTCTGGACCATGGAAATCTCGAATATGCCAGAAATGTGGAAAGATAGTGACCCCTGGCGGTTGCTAGTGTAGAGGCTGGGGCTACAGACTGAACCAGTTCAAATGCATAAGGAAGCTCCAGGAGAGAGACTTGGGATATTTCTGAGGGTGTGGGATACGCCTTCTAGCACTTACCTGAGTAGCAAACAGCTTAGCACCAAAGAAGGGCCATTTCCGGGCCACCGTCAGGTAGATACGGATACATTCAGGAGGGGAGCAGCCTTGCAACGCTGCCCACTTTGTGGCTAGCATATCTGACAGGTGCCTGATTTGGATGGATGGAGAGAAATGGTGCCAGTGAAATCCTGATATGTTTTCATTGCAGCTCTGAAGCCTCTCCCAACTTTGTAGCCCATGCCTTCCCACAGGGACACTCCCCAAGAACTTGCAGCCTACCTCAGCTGTTCAGGGGGTGTCCCGTGTCTGTAGCGCCTTGGGTAGAACCTGTCTAGGACCTGCTGGAGGAGATGCTGAGCCTTGGCAGGGGGTGTGCCCCCAGGACCTGGCAGGTTAGACCTCTCCAAATCCCCATATTCTACCTATGGTAGAAGTACATGGGAAGACCAGTCAAGAATCTGGAGTTGCATGGGGAAAGGACTGCTAGTAAGGCGAGATAAACCATTACTTCATTACTTCAATGATGGAGTGTGAATGGATATGAAAAACACCTATAAGCAGACCCTTTCAAGACTCAGACACTAGACAAACAACTTAGGGTCCAAGAATATTAGAAATTGTCTTTACTCATTTTGCAGCTGAGGTTAAATGCCTTATCCAAAGCCACACAGTTAATTAGTGGCAGACAAGGGAAAAAGATGTGGGAACTGTGGCTTCTAATCCAAAACATACAAATATGGAATATAGGGCTGAAAATGCTATAGATCCTAGAGTATAGCAGAGTGCCCCAGGTATAGCCTTTGGAGTTGGAGTCCTGGTTCAAATCCCAGCTCTGCCATTTATCATCTTTGTGACCCTGATCAAGTTACTTAAATTCTGACTTTCAATTTCCTATAAGTGTAATAAAACTTGTAAAATGTTTAGCACAGCTCCCCCATAGAGTATTAAAAAATGTTTACTATTATAAACATCAACTATTATTATTTTCCCTCCCACTCCAGCATGTAGGTCCATATTCTTTTTTTATGGGAACTGTGAAGGTGCCCCACATACTTGTAAAGGCAATAGAGAGAAGACATTATCTCATTTGATACTTAGAACAACCCTGTGGGGGCAGGCAGGGAGGTATTTTTGTTTTCAATATACAGAGAAGGAAACTAAAGCATAGACAATAAAGTGACTTGCCCAAGATCTCATAGCTAGAAGATGGCTAGGACTCAATCCCAGGACTCTGGATTCCAGTCTAGTGTTCTACACTTAGCTTGGATCTGCAGTAAGGAGCTCTGTTGGAATGAGTCAGCTTCTCTCCAAAGCCAGGGACAGTAAGGCCACCCTCTCCTCGGGCACCACAGGATCTGCAGCAACTCCTGTGTTCTAGGCTGCATGGTGCATTCCACCATGAGTCCCAGGATGGCATCCTGACACTCCTGATTCCTGAAGAGAACCTCACCTGGGCCATCAGGGCAGCCATCTCAAGAGCCAGTTCCTTGTTGACAGGAAACTTCCCTGCCACTATCTCTCCATTAGTTTGGGAGGCAAGCAGCAGCCGCTCTCGCTCAGTCTCCCCTTTGACTTGACTCCGAAAGTATAGCCTATAAAGAAGAATAAGAGGAGACCAGCTCAGCTGGGATCCCAAGCAGGGATGAGGCTTTCTCTGAATCTCTCTACCTTGATTTTAAAAAAATAAACTACTCTTAATACAATTTGTGAGTATACCTTCTATTGCTTCTAGAAAAATTTAACCAAGTACGACACAGAGCAGATACAGGGCCATGGAGATTTCATACCAACAGTAGCATGTGATTAATTTTTAAAATACCATTAGACTTACTAAATTAGGTGAAAGGAGTCTGGTACCTGGAATCAGCTTATTAGGGAATTGGATGTGTTAAGATTCTAATAGACTAAGGGAAATTATTTGCCTGGAGACATATCTGGGATGGAAATTTTTTCTCAAATACAAAGTTAAAATATCTAGTTCTATATTTCCTGGAATTGGTATAGGAGCTATTTATTCCTTAGCCTTAATTATTTGGTATCCATACAACATTTCAATCTTCTAAAGCAACCCATGAGGTTGATCTGTTTTTCCAGGGAGTGTGTGTGTCTGAGTGTATGCAGTACAAGGGAAGACTGACTGAGAGCCTGAGCTGCCCAGTGTCTCTGAGGAACAGGAGCAGAGCCTGCTTGGGCCTGGAGCTAAGAACCAACAAGCAATATTGTGTCTGTGGGCCCCTCTGCCTGTCCAGGACAGGCCATCCAGTCGAGGAGGGGATGAGCTGGCACTCCATGTTTGGCACCACCCACAGGCAGTGCTCAGGACCTGTTCTTGTACATCAGCTTCACGATGCGTGTGCCACCCTCAGACTTCCCAGGGTGCAGTTCCTTCAGGGCTTGTTCCCACTTGGAGATGGCATCACAGATCTTAAGGAGGCAAAAGAGGAAAGAGAAGCCCCTAATGAGGGGAAGCAAGGTCCAGCCAGGTCTGGACTCAGGCAGAGCAGATGAGCAGAGCTGACTGACTGTCCTCCTGTCAGGAGACCCTGTGGGGCCTTGCACCCCCAGGACCTGAGTTGCCTGTGATTCCCCCACAAACAGATGGGGTGGTAAAGATTGTCCAGTGCAAGGAGTGAGCAGCAAAGCAAGGAACGCTGCCCCCACTGGGCTTAACATCTGTGGGGAACTCCCCAGATAGGCAGGCCCCAGTGAAAAACATGGCCTTCTGTCACTGGCTCCATTTCATTTCACTGACCACTATTCTCCCCTTCAACAGTATACCCAGACATCTATTGTATAACAAAACCTTACCAGGACTGGGAAATTTACAAAGCAGATATGTGGCATAGTTTTTGCAGGCAATGGTAAGAGACTATGGAAGTCTTTGTCCTGTTGCCATAAAGAAAGTAGACACTAGAGCTGAAACACTCAACCTCATCAAGTACTAGAGCACATTCCCACAAACACTTATCTCCCATGGCACTAACCTCAGACTACAATATAAGATAGGTCTTTCTTAAATCCCATTCAAGGGCCTTCACTTACAGATGTACCATAAAGATCTACCTCCTTAAAATGTGGTTGGACCTATAAGCATAGCACAGGCCTGTGCAGACATGGGAAAAGTGAGGCACAGTGTACAGTGCGACTTCTAGTGGGTCTAGGCATTTCACTGTCCACTACAGGTATGCATACATAATTGGCAGCAGGCTGGGTTGGGGCTACTGCTGCGAAGTGCCTCCTTGTCCTTCCTACACAGAGCCAAGAAGCAGCTTTTCCCTGGAAGACTTACTAGACGCTGCTGTATAGCCATTCAAGGGAGGCAGGGGTGTGGCGATCTCGTCTCCAGAGACATGAGCACATACAGCTTTTCTCTGCCTGCACAGGCCCATTTTAGGTTGGCACCCACCATGTGGCTCAGGAGGGGGTCACTCAGCTTAATGGGGAGGCTGCTACCTTGACACTCCCTTGCAGGCAGTGTTCCAGGTCCCTGCCGGAAGGATCATCTGTGAAGAGGGAAAAGCCATTGTGGGATGACTTTCTCATGCCTGTCTCCTGGTTCAACCGTTGGAGGAACTCGTCAACTGTGGAGGAGCCATCAAAACCAACCACCTGAAAAGGGAGAGGTGTTTTGTCCCAGAGTGCCTTTCCAGAGATGAGCTCACTGGGGCAGTGGAGAGGACTGAGTACAGAAGGTGGAAGGGGTAAGGGCAAGGGCAAAAGCAAGAAGCCAAAGAAAGCTGGTTTCCATATTCATATGAAGAGCATGAGTGCTTAAGGTAAGTGAGTCTGCCCCTTGTAAACTGGAATCAGATACAAGCTCTGTTCCTTCTTTACCATCGATTCTTTGGATGCCTGTGGTCAGGCCACTTGCTTGATCAGTGTCTCAGTTTCCCTGTTCATGCAAGGGGTTCAAAAGATCTACTTCCAGGGCTCCAAAGAGTGGAGCCCTTTTGTGATTCAAACTCCTTTCTCCCTATATACTAGCACCAAGCCCACCCCCCAAATCCTTGGTTCATCTCTTTTGCTGGTTTGCCTATTAAAAATCTTCCCAGCCTAAGAGGCTTAGCACCCACGTAGCCCAAAGCTATTCTCTACAGCAGGGGTTCTTAACAAGGGGCCCATGAACTTGAATTGAAATTCAAAAAAACATTATTCTTGTGGGGACGTGTTGGTGCGGGTGTGATATATTTATTAAATAACACACAGTATAGTGTGGACTTAGTAAGGGGTCCCTGGTTTTCTACCTGACTGGCAAAGAAGTCTGTGGAACAGAAAAGGTTAAGAACCCCTGCTCTACAGGATAGTGAGATGAGAAGACTTAGCACAGGGAGCACACCTGCCTCCTCACCTGGTAAGTTCCACTGGCAAAGTGCACGGGGAGGCTGAAGGGCAAGGAATGGTGGAAGGGGTTACGCAGCAAGATGGATACCACCTCCATGCGTGATGGCCTGGCTTCCCGCTCCCCAGTCTGTAGAGTCCGCTCTACTGCCCGCTGACAATAGGTGGCATACTGGCCAGTCTCATTTCTAAAAGACATA
>PVKH010049282.1:0-10114 GCA_004027955.1 Chaetophractus vellerosus | reverse complement strand
CCTCTTCAATTTTTTTGGAAGTGTTTGAGCAAGTTTGAGTTAATTCTTCTTAGAATGTTTGGTAAAACTTACGTGTAAAGCCACCTGGTCTTGGACTTTTCTTTGTTGGGTGGTACTTGATTACGGATTCAATATCTTTACTAGCTAGTGATTTGTTGTTATTTTTTATTTCTTCTCGAGGCAGTATAGGTAGTTTGTTTCTAGGAATTTGTCCATCTTGTCTATACTATCTAATTTCTAATTTGTTGGTACACTATTGTTCAGAATATCCTCTTGTAGTCTGTTTTGGTTTCTGTGGGGTTGGTGGTAATGTCCTTCTTTTCATTTCTGATTTTAGTTATTTGGGTTCCCTTCTTTTTAGTTTTCTTTGTCCCACAAAGGCTTATCAAACGTATTGATCTTTTCAAAGAACCAATCTTTGGCTTTGTTGATTCTGTTTTTTTATTTTATTCTCTTTTGAAGTTATGCCTCTTATTTGAGATTTCTTCTTTTTTATGTAAGGAGTTCCCTCTCAGCATTGCCTTTGCTGAATCCCATAAGATTTGGCAGGTTGTGCTTACATTTTCATTTCCTCTAAGGAATTTCCTAATTTCCTTTATGATTTATTCTTTAATCCATATGTTAAGAAAACACTGTTTAATTTCCACATATTTGTGAATTTCCCATTTCTGCCTCTTATTGATTTCTAGCTTCATCACACTGTTATTGGAGAGAATACATTGTATATTACAATACTTTTCAATTCATTGAGACATGTTTTGTGATCTAAGTTATGGTCTATCCTGGAGAACGATCCATGTGCACTTTAAAAGAATGTGTATTTTCTTGTTGGGTGAAGTGTTCTATATATGTCTGCTAAGTCTAGTTGGTTTAAAGTATCTTTCAAGTCTTCTATTTCCTTATTGATATCCTATCCATTATTAAAAGTGGTATACTAAAGTCTCCTGCTATTAATGCATAACCATCTATTTCTCCCTTCCAATCTGTCAAGAGTTGCTTCATATATTTTGAGGCTTTGCTGTTAGATACATATATATTTATAATTGTTATGTCTTCTTGTTGAATTGATTCTTTTATCATAGTTATAAGGATCTTTTTGTCCCCTGTAACAGTTTTTGACTTAAAATCTATTTTATCTGCTATTGGTGTAGCTATTCCAGATTTCTTTTGGTTGCTATTTATATGTTATATTTTTTCCATCCTTTCACTTTCAACCTACTTATATTTTTAAATTTAAGATGAGTCTCCATCAGACACCATATAGTTGGGTCATGCTTTTTTAATCCAGTCTTGCAATCTCTGTCTTTTGACTGGAAGTCTTCATCCATTTACATTTAAGTAACTAATTATAAGGCAGAACTTCTTCTGCTATTTTGTTATTTTGTCTTTGTAAATGTTATAGCTTTTTGACCCGCAATTCTTCTGTTAATGCCTACTTTCATAGTTATTTGAATTTTTGTATTGTACGATTTTGAGGCCCTTCTCATTTCTATCTGTGTATTTTTTTCATACATTTCCTTGTAGTTATCATGAGATTAAAATTTAGCACCCTAAATCTGTAACAATCATATTTGTTTTGATAACTTAAATTCAATAGCATGCACATACACTGTTCATATACCCTTCCATCACTCCAACTTTTTGTGTGCTTATTACAAGTTATATCTTTGTATATTTCATGTCCAAAACCATAGATTTTTCATTACTTTTTATGTATTTGTACTTCAGCACCTGTCAGAAGAAAGAAATGGAGTTACAGAAAAAAATACACAGTATACTAATTATGTCATTTATATTTACTTATATGGTTACCTTTACCACAGGTCATTGTTTCTTTATTCTGATTTTATCCTTTCCTTTCAATCTGACAAGCTCCCTTTAGAATTGCTTGTAGGGCTGGTCTAGTGTAATTAAATCCCTCAACTTTTGTTTATCTGGGAATTTCCTAATCTCTCCCTCATTTTTGAATGAAAGTCAAAACAGATGTAAAATTCTTGGTTGATACTTGTTTTCTTTCAGCAGTTTATTTTGTACCACTGCCTTCTTCATGATTTCTGATGAGAAATCCACAATTAATCTTATTCTGATTCCTTTGTACATAAATCATTGCTTTTCTTTTGTAGCTTTCAGAACTAGTGCCTTGCCCTTGGCATTCAACAGTTTGATTACCATGTGTCTGGGCATGGCTATCTTTGAGTTCATCCTGCTTGGATTTTGTTGGGCATCCTGACTATGCATTTATGCCTTTCATTAAATTTGGGAAGTTTCCACCATTATTTCTTTGACTATTCCTTCTTCCTTTTTTTTTTTCTATTTCTTCTTCTGAAATTCCCATGAGTATACTGGTATGCCCGGTAATGTTCCAAGTTCCTTTTGGCTCTGTTCACTCTTTTTTATTCTTTTTGTTTTCTGTTCCTCAGCCTGAATTGCTTCATTTGTCTTGTCTTTGAGATCAACTGATCTTTATCCTGCCAGCTCCAAACTGTGGTTGAAATCCCCTGGGGGATTTTTAATTTCAGTTGTTTTGTCTTCAAGTCCAATATCTCTGTTTGGTTCCTACTGAGAATCTCACAAAATTGTCATATTGTTCATTCACTGTTATCCTGATTTCCTTTAATTTTTTCTCTGTTTTCCTTTATCCCTTTGAGTATATTGGGAATTATTTTTTAAAGTCTTTGCCCAGAAAGTCCAAAATTTAGTCTTCTTCATTGAGGATTCATGGATTTTTATCTCATTCCTATGAATGGTCCTTCATTTCCTGCTTCTTTGTTTGCTTTATGGTCTTCTGAGCACACAGTACATTTTAATATTTTAAAGTGTTAACTCTGGGATTTAGTCCTTGAACTGTCTGTACCTTATGTTTTATCCAGCTAGTGATATGAAAGAGATTTTCTTGAATGCTGGGAACTAATAAAAATAAAACAAAACAAAACCAAAAAGCACCTTTCACTGTCTTTGCTAATTAACTCTGTTTTGCCTAGTGGTCTGCTTCAGAGCTTTGCCTTCCTAAGAAGAAGACCAGTCCCAGGCAAATGTGAAAGGCAGGGTCCTCTCTATCTTATCTGATTGATCCTTGTGGCACCAGGGAGACTGCTCTTTTCCTGGGCTTTTATTTGTTAGAGACTTTAGGAATTCTTCATTTACAGTTTACATAAGTTTGAGTGGATGCTCTCTCTATTACCTTTGAAATAGACTTTCATCCCCTACTGGCTCCTGGGTGCTCCCCTGAGTAACTTAATGCAGGTAGTCCTTTGTACCAGGCAACTATTACTTAATGGTTTCTCACACTGGTCTAGCTACCTGCAAGCAGCTTCTTTGCCCTCAGAACAAACTCTAGGAGGGCCAGCCAGAGATAATTTTCCCAACTCATTCCCTCAGATTCTACCTAATAGATTGCACTGACATACGTGCACCCCAGTTTTGGCACAGGGGCGACTCTGCTCCTCTGGAACAGGGCCAGGGACCCACAATAGGAATGCAAGCTGGCTCCAACCTTCTTTGTGGAAGGGATGAGGGAGGGGCCAGCAAAGGTGCTAGGAGCTTTTTCGATGGCTCTTGACTTGTGTTTTCTTAATTCAGCACTTTGGGTAGTTAATGTAGCCCTTTAACTATTTTCCTTAGTTTTGAGGACTATTACTGTATTTAAGATTCCTCTGCCACCTTTGCCAGAAGGGTTATACAATAATGACCCTCAAAGATGTCCCCAGTGATCTGAAGTAGCTAATCAAAAGCAGTGATCATCTTTCAGACCATTACCACCACCACCCTCAATTTGGAGGACTAGGTCTAGAAGTCAGACCTTGGCACCAGCTAGCTGCATCAGGACCCGAGCTGCTTTGCCTACTGCTGCCTGCAGTGATGCTGGGGGATGGGGCATAGTAGCTGTGGCAGGGAGGTAAAACTCACTGGTATTGACCACAATTTATCAGCCTCTTCCTCCGGCTCCTCTCTGGATGCTGCACAGAATTCTGCTGGTCTCCAGAGTTTCAAAATAGTTGATTTAGATAGTTGCCAACCTGGAAATAACTAACTAAGCTGCAAGGTAATTAAGGCATCTATTGGGGGTTTTAGAATTACAGTTCAGGGAGCACAGATTCAGGTAGCAACCCAAATTGTGTCCCATCTTGGCATTTCCAGACAAGGGTTTTAAAGGAAAAGAAGATTACATAAGTTGTTTGTGGTTGGTGGATATTTGGGGTACTCCAGTTGTCCTTCAGGTTAAATAGTTAACTGAGTTATTTATCTTGTGGATTGTTTATTGTATCCAGATGTCCTTAGAGGTTTCAGGAATATTGTTGCTTCCGGCTTTACATACTGTGGCAGTTTGTGATATCTGGCTTGGACTTGCATAAAAGTAGCCTCCAGAATGACTTCCCAACTCCATTTGAAATCTTTTAGCCATAGAAACTATTTTTCAAAATTCCCTTTAACATAGTTCTTGCCCATTCAATAATTGTTTTAGTGGAGAGACTGGTTCCTGGAGCTTCCTACTCCACCATCTTCCCACCCTAATTGTCTTTTACTAGTTGGATCTCTATTTAGGTGTCAAAGGTACTTGCAACTTCTACCACTGTCTTCCTCTGGTCCTTGCTATTTCTGCAACTAATCATGCATATTTGCAGTGCATAACATGTCTTAATCAAAAGGAACAAAAATATTTATCAGAAATATTAATCTTTATAATTAGGGAAGAAAAGAAGGAATTAAGAATCTCTGTAGATTAAATATTTGGTTTCCCAGGTGTAAGGAGTTGCTGCTGTATCATGCATTCTCTAATTGCAATTCTAATGGGTATGCTCTTCTGATTATATTATGCTCATTCAGTCACTAATAAATTCTTACTCATAGATATTTATTAAGTACCCTTTATTTATCATGCAATGAAAATAGAGAGGTTATCTATATAACAAAATTATATTATATCCATAATTTTAATGCATTTTATGAAATTCTTCATTCATCAAATATTTGTTGGGCACTCTTAGTTCTAGGTACCATTTCAGTTCCAGGTGCTGACTATATGGAGGTGAAAAAAAGTCTTAATGAAATAAGTCTTTACTCTCATGGAGAATAGTATCTTTTAAGAAACTTAAATAAATAAATGATGAAATAAACATGATGTATCAGGTTGTGATGAGTTCTATGAAGGACAATAAGCAAGGTAAAGAGAGTGACAGGGTGTGTTTTCCTTGATAAGATGGTCAGGCAAAGCATGCCACCCCGAAACTTGGGTAAAATTTAAGCAGAAATATAAATGAAATGAGGAAATTTTGCAAATATCTAGGTGAAAGTAGCTGAAAATGGAGGTAAAAGGGATGTGAGGTGAGGTGGAAATAGCTTAGTTCAGTCAAAGAAAAATGGGAAACAAGCTGGGAGACAGATGTCAGAAATGGGTTCTGAAATACCTATGACCTAGCTCTTTTAGGATTTTGGATTTGTTATGGATTTGGATGCTTTTCTAAATGTGATGGAAGTCAAGGGAGAATCTGGAACAAGGAAGTGGCATGATCAAATTTATGTATTAAATTTGGCCTCTGTTTCAAAAATAACAACTAGAAATATTTATTTATTGAGTGCTTACTGTGAACACTATGCAACAATGTCTGTCTTGAATGTCTTTTATCACCCTTAAATAAACTCTATGAGATATATTATTATTATTATCATGCTTATTTAACAAATTAGGAAACTTGGATGCAAAAATTAATTGACTTTCACAAGATCACAAATCTGGGTTATGTTTGAGCTGGTAATTGAAATAAGCAAGACTGACAGGAGAGACCATGTCCGAACTAGTGTTTATTCCTTCTTAAGTAAATAAACTGCAGAGGAGTGTGAGTGAAGCTAAGAAGCCTAGTTAGAAGCTGTACTGAGAGTCCAGGTAAGAGATGGCAACTGCTTTGACTAGAGTGATTAGAGAAATGGGTGAATTCAAGATAAATTTTGAAGATAAAGCTGAAAGGATTGGGTGATGAATTATATGTGAGGGTGTAAGCTAAGACAATAGGTGAATGATGGTACTATTTATGAGATGGAAAATGTAAACGGCAAGCTCAGAGTTTTTTTTAATTTTTGTTGGCTTCAATGATTTTATTTATTGACTAGGTGTGGGAAATCAAGAGGTTGATTTCAGTCATAGGAAATTTTAAGTACGTATTTAGACACTGAAGTGGGATTGCCAAATTGACATTTGAATGTACTTATCTGGAGATATAAAATTGGAGAGTCATCATCATAGAAAATGCATTTAAAGCCATGGAATCGGACTTAAAAAATCACCAGGGAGATCTAAGTGTTGAGTCTTGGACATTCTAATATTTAGAAGTGGGGATATAAGGAGAAATTGGTGAAGAAGACTGAGAAGGAACAGCCAGTGAAGTTGAGAAGAAAATCAGTAAAGTGTCTTGTCCTCTACTAGACATATAAATAGAGTGTTAAGGAGAATGGAGTTTATGGGATTCCCATAGCAGGTGACCCCTAGGTTGAACCAGATGAGCTGAAGCTCATCCCCTTAGGTGGCCATCCAAACAACATGTACGGTTAATGAATATCTGAATATCATGCTTGCATTACGCAGTGAGAACCAAACACAAGGACCAACTATATAAAGATAAAGTGTAGGAATTCATAATTCAAATGTTAATGGTTAGAGAGTTTCAATAAACCACTATATACAAGGTGACATGGTCACTGAAAAGAGTTTTGCAAACTTATGTTATTAAAATATCAGGGTGGCACCTTTCTGAGTCCATCCAACTTGTGATGGTTACCTTGTCAATTCTGGCTGTTCTTTCTTGATGAAATGTCCTTAGTTCTAGTAATTTGTTCCTTGCAGATATTAGCATGAAAGCAATAAATCATAAAAGTGAATTTCAGTCACCTATAGATAGTTAAGCTGAGTATTTGCAATGATTCTAAGGAAAAGGAGATATTTCATGGTTATGGGCATGAACATTGGAAGCAGATATACCAGGTTCAAAACAAATATGTGTTCTACAACCCTGTTATGTGTTTATTGGAAATGTACTTATTCTTTCTACATCGGGAGAATGGGAATAATAATAGTACCTATTTTTTAAAGTGATGAAAGTTAAACTATATAATGTATCACGGTACATAATACAGAGCTTGGTCCAAAGTAAGAGCTCAACCTAAGTTACCTTGTATTGTCCCCCATCAATTTGTAATTCGAACATTTGCTTTTCATCAGGGCATGAAAACAGTATTTAAAAGGCTTATGGATGAATACAGTTGTATAATTGTTTTCTTATCACTAGGTATGAAGGTTATTTCTAAATTTATGACACTATTAATAACATTCTGCTGAATTTCATATCTCCATCTACAACTCTGACTGGCATTCCATTTTAAGTTTAATTTCCTTGCTTCTATTCTAGACTATTACTTATAATTCATGAAAAAAATATTATTTCAAAATATTAGCTATGGGCTTGCCTTATTCATTTACCAGTTTTTCTACCCAACATTTACCACAAAGAATAAAAAATCATTATAATGTTCCTTTATGCTATACTGGCCTTATATTTATAGGGTGTGCGAATGGGGAAAAGTCAACTGCAAGCCAAAAAGTCCCTCTAAAGTGGTAATCTGAGGATATCTTTATGAAACTATTTTAGCCCACACAAGAATTTATTTAGGTCAAATGAAATCTCACCCATTACATATTTAAAGGAAGTATCATACATATACTGAATCTATTTTCTTTGCACTAACATCATATTCTTCAGGATAGAGGTAACAAAGTATATTTTTCCTCGCTAAATGATCATTAAGAAGTTTAGGAGAGTTATTGTCTAAAGAACAGGAAAGTCTTTCTCTTTTTTGCCAAGTTAAAATTGAATTAATTGGATCTCTTTAAATGGTAGCTGTTGAAAAACTTGGAACTCCAATAGTCAGGCAGGCTTCAGTCAGAACATGTGCTTTCTTGATTTGATTTTAATCATAGTTCCTTTATTATTTTACCTAATATAATTTAATCAGATATAATTTGCATATCTGAAGATAAGATTTCTTTGAATTGTTTCAGAAGTCAGATAACTAATGTGTGTCCTCTCTTTTGGTGACTTAGGATAGGAATACAAAAGCGGTCAAGTTCTATGAGTATGACATGGTCGTGGAAACCCCAGGGCAAGATGACCTACCAGTGATGACATCTATTTACAACTACAACTGTTTTTATTATAGGCACTGAAAGGAAATTTTATAGGAAGGCAATAAAACTGCCATTAATAGTGTAGAACATACCTAGTGGCTGATACCAGATATTATTCTCGTAACCTTAAAATCTTTAGCAATGGAAAGAAATATTGAGATTTTAGTTAGGCATACATGCAAAAAGAATTTAAACCTAAAGTATCTGTAGACAATGAGATAATTCAAAAACATATCTGCTATTTAAAAACCACACTTTTAATTCAATATTAAAGTTTATTTTTGGGCATTTCCAAAGGACTGTAGTTTGAGCTAGAACATTTTCTTGTGATGAAACAATTTAGATATTGTACAGGAGTCTAATAGCAACAATAAGAAAGTTTAAAAATGTAAGACTTTGGCAGATGCTTGTAAAATTTTTTTTTTAAAAAGCAAAAATGTAATGGGTATCTGTGAGTCCTCCACAAGTGGAAGTTCTCAAGTAGAATCTGGGTTTCATTGAAATGAATTAGTGCTTTTAGTAGATTATTGGTCAAACTGACTTCAGATACTCCTGCTAATTCTCGTATTTGCCGACTGGGATGAGCTGAAGTTCAGCTTGTTCTTTTCAGTCTTTATTTTCTAGTCTAGTCAAAGTAGACTAGGAAAGTTTCAGTGGAGCATTGCTACTAAGTGTAATGCTATTATGGAAAGCAATGCACTGTTCTTTGGATTTGAATCTTCATTCTCTCACGCCATAGCAGTGTGATCTTGGTAAAGTTCCTTTTCTGCCAGAACATTTCCTTTATCATCTGTGACATTAGCATTTTAATAACTACCTACTAAACTTACAATGAGAAATAAGTGAGACGTTGTGGTACCAATACGAAGCAAGCTAAAAATTGAAGTATTTTCCTTGACTCCCCTTCTTATCTAATTCCTAAATCAAACACATTTTGCCAAGTACTGTCATCTCTACCTTCAAAATATATCCCAAATCTACCCATCTTGCTCTATCTTCTCCATGCTAGCACATTAGTCCATCGTTTTTCTCCTAAGTACTCACCTTCCTTCCACTCTTATTCACTCAATCTTGGTGTTTTATATATTCCTTCAGAGTGGCTGGAGGGATCTTTTAAAAATACAAATAAAATATCAGATTTATGCCCAGTTAAAACCTCCAGTAAAGTTCCACCTCTATTTAAAATAAAATCCAAACTTCCTCTAATGGTCTACAAGTTCCTGCATCTCCTTGCCACTCCTAGAGTCTGATCCCAGCACAAATAGCTTCTCCTTTCCCTCACTCAGATTCTATCACCTAGGTCCTTCACTTTCCCTTTAGGAGGCCATGCTTTTTCTTATCTTGGGCCTCTGTCCTAGCTCTTTCCTTTGCTAGAAAAACTCTTCTTCTATGTTTCTGTTTGCTAAAAGCTGCTGGATTTTTTACAATAGGAAGTTATTAGGTTAAAAGCTTACAGTTCTGAGGTTGGGAAAAATGTCCAAATCATCAAGCGATGCTCTCTCCCCGAAGGTTGGCTGCTGGTGATTCTGGATTCCTGCCACATGGCAAGGGACAATGGTGGATCTGCCAGTCTCTGCCATCTCCTCTAGGCTCACTTTCTCCCCGAGCTCAGCTGTGGGTGATCAGGTACAAGGCAGGGCATAATGGCAGCATCAGCTCATCTCTCCCCTCTCCTCTGGACCTCATTGCTAGCTCTGCTCTGGCTGCTTCATTTGTGGCTTTTCTTTCTCCCAGCTTCATAGATTTCAACTTCTGTAGGCTTATCTATGTCTATGCAACTATTTCCTGTATCTGCGGCTCTTTATTCCTCTATTTATAAAGGATTCTGAAAAGAGGAATAAGACCCACCCTAGGCTACTCCCCACTGGAGCAATCAAATAAAATGATCCTTAACTGATCTAATATAGTCAAAGGTTCGCAATTGGTTCAACTTAAGAATAT
>PVKH010049281.1:0-10116 GCA_004027955.1 Chaetophractus vellerosus | reverse complement strand
AAAAGCCAAGGCCTAGAGGTGACACATCACTTTTGCTCACATTTCATTGATGAGATAATCACAAAAATCACACTTAGATACAAGGTGTATCTAGGGGTTAGAAAATATCACCTTGATTGGCCAGCAACTTCCCAGTGATAAAACCTATACCATGGAATGGGGGGCACAATATCATCAAACAAGAACTTATCAGGTGCCTATTTTGTTCTAGATTCTGCATTAATAAATACAGCATATGCCAAGTAACAATAAAGAGCTATACTGTATTCACTCAATCATTCAACAAGTACTTATTGAAGATCTACTATATGCCATATGCTAGGCTGTGAACTGGGGAAATGAAGATGGAGCTCTCAATCCAGTATGGGAGACAGACCTGAACAGTGTTAGATTCCCTAAAAGTAGTTCAAGTACATTTTAGGACTCCAAAGCAGGAACACCAAAACTAGAGAGAGAGCAAAAGAAAGCTTTTGAGACAATTTAATACTCAATGTGACTTCAAAAAAGATAAACATTACCACCAAAAGAAAAGGGTTGTTTAGCATTTTTAATTGCAGGTAGAGGGAACATCAAAATATGTTTACAATGCCTCTAAAATCTCAAACTTGTTCTAGGTATGTAAACAAATAACCATAGGAATGCCAGAAAAGACTTCAAAAATGGTATGGAATTTGAGTGCCTTGGAAATTGCCTTGGAAAAAACGTAGGCTCAATTGAGCAGGAGAAGGGTGTTGCAAGCCAGAGGAATAGTGCTAATCAGTACCGGCAGGAACAGGACGGCCATTGCCCCGGAACACCCAGCTGACATGGGGGAAAGCCGTCCCCTTTTCAGCCGAGCTTCTCTTGGCCTCTGATGAGAAGAGAAATCGGGTTTGTCTTCCCTGTTGAACTGTGAGCACCTCAAGAGCAAGGCCCATGGTCTTCCTTTAACCCCAGCGTCTAACAGAGTGACTATCCAATTGTTGTCTAACCTGGTCTGGAGAACTGAGTAAAATTGAATATGTGCATCCACGTCCTTCTTATAAACTCCGCAGTATGCATTACAATGAAGGGAAGCTTTTCAAACATATCTTGACTCTGAAAACCATGTGTCATCAGGTTGGGCTCGGAGGCAAGTAATACTCTTACCTGGCGAGTATCGGAATACTTCAGACTTTTACCACAAATTAAATTTACTGGAATCTTTTCTTCCCCTGGGCATTTCTCCTTCTGTCAATCCTTCCTACTTTGTGTGGTAAATATGAGACGTTTGTCTCCACATAATCTTCATCCTAGAGAACTACCATTTTCTGTTCTATCATTAAGTATCTGAAGAATTGGTAAAACTATTAGTTACAAAATAATGGTGGCATCCTTCACATTTTGTAGAACAAATTCTGATAATGTTTATTTCTAATATCTGGAAGGCTGTTGTTTCTTATTTATGCTATTTTGGCAGGGGAATAGTTATATCACTACCATGCTGTGCTTCTTATAAACCATAAAGTCACATGAAAGGGTACATGTCTATGAACTCTCTCATAAGAGCTTGAGTTCATAAGCATGGTGATTGAACAGCGTTGTTTTCCTCTAGGCAATGCTGGATTGAAATCAGGTTGAATTCAAGATGACCATCCTCAAGAAGTTTGCTGCCATTTGTAAGGACAATTACTTTTTTTTAATTCTAGAAGAATAAAAATTAAATTTTTGATCTTAGCTTTCCAGAAACTAATCTAGGCTAGTTACTAATGATTGACAACTAATTAGTCTGTCTATGGCCATACCACCCTGGATGTGCCCGATCTCGTCTAATTAGTCTAACTATCTTCTACTGAGTCTTGATACCTCAGAATCCTCAGCCCAGCCTTCCAGCAGCCAAGATCCATTATCTAAGGTGAAACTGTATGCCATTCCTATTTTAGATTAAGTACCTCACCTGAAGCAGTTTAAGAAGAAAAAATGTAATTATTATCCTGTAACACTGACTGAGATATCAGTGCCTTTTCAAATTCCGATTAGTGCTACTAATCCCTATAGATTCTTTAAACACTTTGCTGGAAAGTAGTGAAATCTAATTAACTATATTCTAGAAGGTACTGTGGTTGATAATAGCTTAGCTACTAAGGGGATTCACCACGAGTAAGAAGAAATATAACAAAGTCTCCTTGGCCCCCTTAACATCTATAATAACAGGGAAGGAAAAAGAAAAGGAGGCAAAAATCAGCAAAGTCAATATTGTAAGTTTGGGAATCAGACAATATACCTTTGAATATACAAAGGAAAAGTTAAAATACATTTACCTTTTGAGGAAAACAGTCAAATACAAAGTAAAGCATAAATAGGACAAAAATGGCAAATCTATGGGCTGCACATTGCCCAACCTCTTTCCACACACACAGCAAATATCACCCATCATTCACAGGACTCATGATGAACCCAGATGCAATCTTAGAAAGTTCAGCACAGCAGTCCCTGCAGCCACGGGTACATGTGATGAGGCTTAGTTGTTATTTCCAGTCTTGTCTCTGCTGCCAAACCCCTCCTAAATTTTTACTTTATATAAAAGCCAAGGCCTTCCATAGCACACGTGAGTCTTAAAATTTGCTACAAGTTAGCAATGAGGCAGGTGAGCAGCTCTTCTCCAGCCCTCAATAATAGCAAAGGAACAAGACAACTATCTCCTATTTCTATAACACCCTGGAATACATAGCTTTGTCAGTATTGTCCAACAGAACTTTCTGTTACAATAGAAATGTTTCGTGCCTGTGCTGTCCAATATGGTAGTCACTAGTCACATGTGGCTATTGAGCTTTTAAAAAGTTGTGAGAGTGTATGTGAGGAACTTATTTTTTCATTATTTTAATAGCCATGGATGGCTATGTTGGATAACACAGGTATATATTATCTCATTTGATCTTTACAATAACTTTGGGAAGTAGATCATCTCCATTAAAAAAGAAGCAAATAAGGCACAAAGCTATTAAGTGAATTGTAAAAGTTACAAAGCTATAAAGTGACCAAATGTGCACTTGAACACAAGTCTTTTGGAATCCAAGTTCTCAGCTCTTTCTTTGTTGCCTCATGAAACTCAAGTCAAGTATAAAGACCACCCCCCAAAAGTAGTGGTTCTACATAGTCTGCCCTCGTAGGATCTAAAAGGGCACAGCACACTGCAAAGAACTAACTTGGAGAATCTGGTATTTCACCCTACTTGTAAGCTAATAAGTTTGCCTGCCACAGTTCTGTAGAAAACAGCAGAAGCCAGGAGACTCCTGGGTCAAAGAGTAAGGAATTTATTACTCACAGCAATAGCAATAGCCAGAGTATCAGCGTTTTCTTGCACCCATTTCCCCAAACCCAAATTCTCACAGAGTGATACAAAGAGAGCCAGATGACATTTGAGTGGGTTGTATTATGAGAGGACATGTTTCCTGCACCAATTTGAGAACCTAAATCTTTTATAATGGGCAGTGAGCATTATCTTTATCATACTAGACACTAAGCATGCTTCCCTTTCCCCATCTCTATTTTCCAAGGCTGTCTATATGAATACCCTTGAAATGATAGTCTGGAACAAAGGCAGTCCCTAAGATTATAAATGTGAGAAACCATACATCGCCCTGATAATGGGACAAATCAGGAGAAAGTTGGTCAAGAGATAGATGGCTAAATATCAATATGTGAGTCAAAGTATAAGTATAAATGTTAAAGTAGGTATATTTGACAGGAAGACTATCTGTTCAAAGTTAAAACCAGAATATTAATGTGAACATACACTTGAAAAGTAACAGTGTTTTATAAATGAGAGTAATCATTTCCATTTTTATTAAACTCCAACAGCACATATATAAAGGTAATTTCCCCCAAATTCGAGGCTACTGCCCCTTGGGAGTGAATTATAAATATATACACATATCCCTCTCCCAGCCACCATTCAAGGTGTCTCAGGTGGCATGCTCCCTGCAGCCAGCACCAGATCATCTTTCCCCAAGCAGCTGGCTCTTTGCCTATCATCCAGAGTGCCAGCCATAATATCACCAAGCTCTATCTTTAGCATAAAGATAAGAAATGGTTTTGTCAGATGTTTCCTGCACCAATTTGAGAAGCTTTTTCCATATTATGGAAAAGATGATGAGTTATTTATAATTTGCAGAAATAATTGGTTTCTGTAAAAAAAATGTATCTTAGGAGTTGAGACTAGAGGACTCCTGATATTTTGTTATATAAAATCAAATACTTAGAGTAAGATATAAAATATTGTCACTTGAAGATAAATCATTGGACCTTCTTAAAGAAGCAGTGGTTTTTAACCAATTCCTTCCTACCTTATTGGCCACAACTTTATGGAGGTTATAAACCATAGAAACTAACCCCTTATATCATTGATGGTAGCTTGAGAACATAGGATGGTAGACCTGAAAGACAGAATAATGATGTCCTAATTTTATAGACAGAGTAAATAGACCCAAAGTCATGAATTGTCTTTTCCAGGGCCACAAAACCAACTATCAATAGATTCTGGGATGCATTTACAGGCAGATTCTGCTCTTGACCCCACCCTTTCCATTACAACATACTATCTATTGCTTCTCAAACTGAAGTAGGTTGAGAAAAAAAAAAAAACGTACCTCAGATCTCTCTTTTATAGAACATGCCCTTGGAAGCAGATGAAGTAGAACCAAGTATGAAGTGAGTTGCTACAATGATGTGTCATAGGAACACAGTTTCACAAGTTCAAAGCACAACAGAAACTTTCAGCAAATGACCCCTTTATTTCTTTCACAATAAAAAGAGCCCAGAGAGGGAAAATAATCTCTTTGTCACTTACTCAGCACATATTGTCCAAAAGAGCAGGGAAAGAAGATTCTGGGATGCACTCGCAGGCAGATTCTGCTCTTGACCCGACCTTTTCCATGACAACATACTATCTATTGCTTCTCAACCTGAAGTAGGTTGAGAAAAAAAAAATCATAAGTACCTCAAATCTCCCTCTTCTAGAACATGCCCTGAGGTCTCCTGGGGTGGCCAAAACTGTTCCAGCTCAGGGTTGGTGGATAGTAGCTCCACACACACCACTTTGCATCAGAGAAGAAAGACAAATCCATACTGTTTGAGTGTGGTTTTTATCTACCTAGGTTAGAAGGCCCTGCCACTGAGAATTCCTGTTCTGATAAGCAGCTGGGGCTGCTTTTTTCTGGTTTCCAGGTTTAAGGTCTAAGCTCTGTCTCGAACTTTTCATTAGATTTAACATCTCCCCCAGGTTGTGGAACAGCACACAGTAGAAAAGGAGGCGGGGTAGTAGAAGGCAGAGGATGGCCCTTAGTGTACGTTCCTGACTTCCCCAGAGAAGGACGTAGGGGTAGATGAGGTCTGGGAAAGGACACCTTAACAGATGTCTGTGATCTCTCTTAACAAGTGGTCTCAGCAATGCTTCCCCAGCTGGAAGCCCAGTAGGAAACCCTAGCCCTGTAGGCAGCTTCTATGCTCATTCCCGTAGGTCTGCCACAAAGGCACATTGCACCATATAAAAAAGATTTTTTTTTAAATGTACACATAGAACAGGAAGGAAGCCATATCTTCTCCGGGGAATTTAATACTTCAGTGGTGTCATTAAGCTGGATCAAAAAAAAGGCATTTTTTAAAATACGCTAATCCAGCATCAAGCACCAGCTAGTTTAAATGACAGGCACTTCACAAAGTTCATTTTTATTATTCTTAGCTTAAAAGTAAATAACACTCCTACAGGTGTCCTTCATATTAAAAGATTTTATTTGCTTGTGATAGGGACTCTCTATTGACTAAAACCTTATATATACTTCACGAGACAGATCTTTTTCTCCATTGCCTTTCAAAGAGATGTAACCTACAGGACAAAGGAAAACAGATTGAGCCAACTGAAAGAGCTCTCAATGGCCAAGGCTGGAACAATCTGAGCAATAAAATAGATAACATAATATTGGATTCTAACACAAAGAATAAGATAAATATCCATGAGTTCATATTGATATAAATAAGTGATATAAACAGACATTAAGAGCCCATTTATAAAGGCAATTTCCCCAATATTAGGGGCTACTGCCTGCTTCAATGAATCATAAATATATACACATATAAAAGTAAATCTAAATATATGATGGAAAAAATCAGTGGGGAGAAGAGGAAAATCTTCCTTATAGAAAAATTCCAAATAATGTACGTGAATACAACTTCTTCCAGAAGGTAGGCCTTAATTCTCCACTCTCAAGGATGGACTAGATTTAGTGACTTGCTTCCCAAAAAATTGAGTAAGGGAAGGGAAAAGTAGTAACTTTACGGTGGTGAATCCTGGCAAGCATTACCTTCACCAAACGGTGAAGTTTAATATTACCAGTGATGTCATATGGATATCATGTACCCTGATATGATGTGATGAGAAGGGCACTTCACCTCTGTTGTATTCTTTCCAAACACCCATAATCACAGTCTGATATTAAGAAAAACATCAGACAAATCTA
The DNA here is from genome assembly GCA_004027955.1 of Chaetophractus vellerosus. Taxonomy (NCBI): domain Eukaryota; kingdom Metazoa; phylum Chordata; class Mammalia; order Cingulata; family Chlamyphoridae; genus Chaetophractus; species Chaetophractus vellerosus. The sequence continues at coordinate 3,643 of PVKH010049281.1, read as the reverse complement.
TACTGGGTAACATTTTATAGGATATCTTTCAGTACTCCTTAAAATCATAAAACTCACTCAAATATTCTCACTGTCTTGATTTTGTGATAATCAGGGTAGGCTAAACATTTGCTATATTAGAAACCATGCATGTGTCCCCAGACCTAGTTTTTCTCCCTAGGTCTGGTTTTTGGACTCTTGGTGATAAACTAAGCCTGATTTATTATATGACCATCCTGTATGGGAAATGACTGTAACTCTAGGTCAACCTTAAGAGATATAACAGGGGGACAGATGTGGCTCAAATGGTTGGGTGTCTGTCTCCCATATGGAGGGATCTGGGTTTGATTCCTGGGACTTCCCGGTAAAAATTAAAAAAAGAAATATATAGTAGGCACGTGGGTCACCAGGCCCTGCGAGCAGGTGTGCCACCAGGCCCTACGAGCCACACAGCAACATGATGATGTAACAGGCGAGTGACACAAGGGAGAGCCAAGATGAGATGCACTGAAAAACCAGGAACTAAGGTAAAAATGGATAAAAGTAAAAAGTAAATAAATAAATAAATCCTTAAAAAATGTATAGAGGAGGAAGGTACGGACTATAGTTAGTACTAATACTTTGACGATGCTCTTTCATGATATGTTAACAAATGTTTCACAGCAATGCGGGGTATTTGTGTGTGGGGTGATGTGTGGAAGCCCTGTATGATGTTATGCATGTTTGTTTTGTAAGTTCACGATGTTTGCTGAACACTTATAGTTTATGTATGTTCATGTACAAATGGTATACTTCAATAAATTGTTTTTTTTAAAAAAAAACATAAAACTCTGAGAAATTGTCACACATGAAAGGAGACTGGGAGACAAGGCAGCGAAATTGAATGTGGTATCCTGGATTGGAATCTGAAAAAAAAGAGGACATTAATGGAAAAACTGGCTAAATCAAATAATGTTTAGAGTTTATTTAATAATAGTGAACAAATTTCCATTTCTTATTGATAAATGTACTATATTGATATAAATAAGTGATATAAGATGTTAACAATGGGAAAAACTGGGTGAGAGGAATATGGGAATTCTCTATACTATATTAGTAACCTCTCTATAAATGTAAAATTATTCCAAAATTAAAAGTTTATTTAAAAATAGATGATACACATATTCTATGAGGTCAACATCACCCTAACACTAAAGCCAGGTAAAGATACTACAGGAAAAGATTACATACCAATTTCTCCTATGAATATACATGCAGAAACTATCAACAAAATACTAGCAAATCGAATCTGGCAGTATATTAAAAGAATTACACAGTATGAGCAAGTGGGATTTACCCTAGGTATCCAAAGGTGGTTCAACATAAGAAAATCAATTAATGTAGTACATCACATTAACAAAATGAAGGGGGAAATCACATGATCATCTCAATGGATGCAGAAAAGCTATTTGACAAAATCTAGCATCCTTTCTTGATAAAAACACTTACAAAAATAGGAATAGAGAAAAAATCTTCAACGTGGTAAAGGGCATATATGAAAAACCCACTGCTAACAGCATGCTCAATGGTGAAAGACTAAAAACTTTCTCCCTAAGATCTGGAACAAGACAAGAATGCCCACTGTTATCACTGTTACTCAATATTGTACTGGAAGTTCTTGCCAGAGCAATTAGGCAAGAAAAAGAACTAAAAGTCATCCAAATTGGAAATGAAGAAGAAAAACTTTCACTATTTGCAGATGACATGATCCAGTATATAGAAAGTCCTGAAAAATCTACAACAAAGCTACTAGAGCTAATAAACGAATTCAGCAAAGTGGTGAGGTACAAGATCAACATGCAAAAATCAATAGTGTTTGTATACAGTAGTAATGAGCATTCTGAGAAGGAAATCAAGCAACAGATTCCATTTACAATAGCAAACTGAAAGAATCAAATATCTGGAATAAATCTAGACAAGAAAGTAAAGGACTTATACACAGAAAGCTACAAAATTTTACTAAAAGAAAACAAAGAAGGCATAAATAAATGGAAGGACATTCCTTGTTCATGGATTCGAAAACTAAATATTGTTGTCAATTCTACACAAAATGCTTTATAGAATCAATGTAATCCCAATCAAAATCTGCAAATTCCAATGATCAAATTTATGTGGAAGGGTAAATTGCCAAAAACATCTTGAAAAAGAAGAACAAACTTGGAGGATTCACACTCCTGACTTTAAAGCATATTACAAACCTGCAGTAGTCAAAACAGAACAGCACGGTATTGGCACACAGATAGATACACTGACCAATGGAATCCAAATGAGAGCTCAAATAGACCCCACATCTATGGCTAATTGATTTTATTTTACTTATTTATTTATTTATTTTAAGTCCCAGGGGCCAGGGATTGAACCTGGGACCTCATATGTGGGAAGCTGACATTCAACCACTGAGCCATGCTGGCTTCCCTAAGTCATTTTTTTTTGTTTGTTTGATTTGCTTGTTGTTTTTTGTTGTTGTTTTTTCAGGAAGCACCAGGACCTCCCATGTGGGAGGCAGGGGCTCAACCGCTTGAGCCACATCTGCGTGTCCCCCCCCCCTCAAATTGATTTTTGACAAAACTGCCAAAATGACTCAGTGGGAAAGAATAGTGTCTTCAACAAATGGTGCTGGGAGAATTAGATATCTATAAGCAAAAAAAAAAAAGAAAGAGGACCCAGATCTCACAACATATACAAAAATTAACTCAAAATGGATCAAAGGCCTAAATATAAGAACCAGGACTATACATTCCTGGAAGAACATGTAGTTAACCATCTTGAGAACTTTGTTTTAGGCAATAGTTTCTTAGACTTCATACACAAAGTATAAGCAACAAAAGAAAAAATAGATAAATGGGATCTCCTCAAATATAAAAACTTTTGTCCATCAATGGAAAACACTTCCACAGGCCATCAAACAGCCTATATTCGAACTGCCGTGTCCCTCCCCACCACCCCTGGGCCCACAACACCCTCCGGCTCAACTCCCCAGATGACAGGATTCACAGATTCCCGACATAGAGTGTCCTGGCTCACCAGGTCATCCCCCACTGTGGACCATCTCTAACAACATCACTTAAATGCAAGAGTCAAAACATAGGAGAACTTAAAGAATAAAAAACAGTTAGAAAAAAAAATTTATAAGACTAAAAATAGGAGAAATAAAATAAAATAAAATAAATTTTTTTAAAAATTTATTTAAAAAAAAAAGAAAGAAAACTAGACGTTTCCAGCAGACTGGACTCTTCAAACTATGTGAAAATAAAATAAAATAAAATAAAAATAATAAAATAAGAAAAAAAGAAAAATAATAATAAGAACTACATGTATACAAAAAAATTTTGCCCGATTTTGCCTTGTCGGTGCTATATCTGATGTCCAGTCTGTTTTGTGGCACCTTTCTCTTCTCACTCTCAAGCATCCCACCTTTTTACATTTAGTTTTCAAAAAAATTTTAGGTCACAGCAGAGTCACACACAGACTACCAGACAATCTCATGTATTCAACCTCCTCCTCCATCCCCCTCCTTACCAAAACCTTTTTGTATGTGGATGACAGCACCAACATAACTGACAAACAGATAGTGAAATGTGTTTCCCCAACATTGTCATTGGTGCACATCAAGGTCCACATTTTA
>PVKH010049280.1:0-10115 GCA_004027955.1 Chaetophractus vellerosus | reverse complement strand
TGGAGGAGCCGAGACTGATAGAAGAGGTCTGGAAGGAGACAAGCCCTATGCCTAGCAGCCCACAGCTGAGCTCCAGAAGACAATGATAGATTCTGGAGGGGAAGGCAGAGACCTTGGCAGAGAGCAGAGGCCATCTTGTTTCACCACATGATGAAGCTGACTTTGGTGAGAAAGGACCTCTGATGGTGCCTCAATCTGGACATTTCACAGGCTCGGAACTGTAAGCTTTTACTCCAAATAAATCCCCTTTATAAAATCCAACCCATTTCTGGTACTTCCCATCAGCAACCCTTTGGCAAACAAAAACACAAGATTTCAGAGAAAATCCTTGAAAACCAGCAATTGGAACCAGACCAACTCGGGATTGAGGAGAGAGAATAGGGAAAAGGACACAAGGGATGAGGCCCTACAGTCTAATCACTGTGCCAAACACATGATTTCAGAGCATTCAGGCATCACACCGTCAAGTCTGGAACCATATATTTACACTGTATGTATCTCCAATGCCCACATTTGCTATATTTTGCAGGATGTTGGGGCAGGGAGGGGGCATACAATGGAGGAGGAAAGAACCAGTCCCACCAATTATATTAGCATTTCTAAATTCCATGACCCCCTGCCCCCACCTGAAATGGCTTCCTTGTCTATCTGCTCATTGTTTCTGCTTGTTGTCTGCCCGCTGTGTCTGCTTGCTGTATCTGCTCGTTGTGTTGCTCATTGTCTGCTCATCTTCTTTAGGAGGCACCAGGAACTGAACCCAGGACCTCCTATATGGGAGGCAGGCACCCAACTGCTTGAGCCACATCCACTCCCCCAGCATTTCTAAATTTTTGGTACCAAGGATTAATTTCTTAAATACAAGTTCATAGGCAGAAGTAACCCAGCTAGCTATCAATTTAAATGCATGTACAATATAGTCATGGAGCTACTGTGCTTACAAAACTGCATAAACCTTATTTATCTTTAATTTTAAAATAATTCATTCTCTTGTTTGGTATGCAAGTAAGCAATGAGAAAGTGGTGCATCTGCAATACTAGCTGGGGCTAAGGATTTCAGTCCTTCCAAAAGATGTGAACTAAATAACTTTATTAGGCACTGTATTAGTCAGCCAAAGAGGTGCTGATGCAAAGTACCAGATATCTGTTGGCCTTTATAAAGGGTATTTATTTGGGATAAAAGCTTACAGTTATAAGGCCCTAAAGAATTCAACTCAACGTTATTTCCTTACCAAACTCTGTTGTCACGTGTTGAAGCAAGATGGCAGGCAACGTCTGCCAGGGTTCAGCCCTCCTCTTCCTTCTTAGGACTCCGTGGTCCCAGCTTCTTCGAATCTCAGCTGTAGGCTGGCATAGGGCTCATCTCCCTGCCCGGGGCCTCTGCCATGTCTATGGAGCTGTGTCTCTTCTCTGTGTGTCTACTTCTGTGTAAGAGTCTGTTTTATTAGCCCACCAAGGGGGCGGGGACTCAACTCTGAGTCATCCTAATGACGTAGTCAAATCGAAGCCCTAATCTTGATTTAATCAAGTAAGCATAAAGCCTTTGGATTTAAATTGATCAAGGTTATCATGTCCAGACAAACAGACCAGTTAACAAACATAAACAATATCTCTTTTCAGAATTCATGAGTAATATCAAACTGCCACAGGCACCTAAGGGATCCTTCCCTTTCTGCCAGGATACCCCCATTTAAGTCACTTTTGAACTTGGTTTCAAGCTTACACTGTGCAAATTCTAGTCTTGGCTAAGGATAGTCTCCAAAAGTTTTTTGTGTCACTGTTTGGATTCTCTTTTTTTCTATTTTATTTTTGTGAATGATCCTTGAATCCGTATTTATATCTAGCCCAAGGCTTCTTTCCCATAAAAGTATAGCAGAGTTGTGAGTTTCAAAGGCCTGATTATCCTGTTTAAAAACAATAGTCTTGAGCGGATGTAGCTCAGTGGTTGAGCACCTGCCTTCCACGTACAAGGTCCTAGGTTCAATCCCCAGTACCTCATAAAAAAATAATAATAATAAATAAAAATAGAAAGCATAGTCATGCAAGAGTCCAGACATCAGCTTCCGAGGTCCATTTTCACAACCTGGTGGTGTTTGCGAGCAGTGCTCAATGCCTGGCCCAGCAGGAGCATACTGCTCTTTACCCTGGAGAAGGAAGTGAAGGCCAGTGGAGTCTGGGGATGGGGAATACACCACACAAGGTGCTTTGTACTGGTTTGGTTTTGTCTAATGGGTTCCCCAGGCAATTGGACTCCATACTGCATTCTCCTCAGTATCTGAGTCTGACCATCACATTTTGTTGTTGTTGTTGTTGTTGTTGTTTTGTTTTTATTTTGTTTGTCACGTTTTTTTAATGTTCTCTGAAGAATTTTCATAAATGAACTTTTAAACTGCTCCATATCAAAAAGGTCAGTGTCTTTACCTGGTCTTTTACTTATCTGAAAAACACCCCAAACTTTCTGGAGCCGATGGGCCTGAGCATAAATGATGTCTGACAGGGCCGCAGCACTGGGAGTCGCATGCTTCTCCTCACAGGGCAGAGTCACATCCTGAAGAAGAGGTTCCTTCCTCTGCCGGGAGTTTATGGTCTGCAGTTGATTTCCAGACCGAAAAAAGTGCTTTTAGGATTGTTGTCATTTCACTCATGGGGATTTTTAAGATGGTTCCCTTGGTAAACTCGGCAACAGTCTCCATCTCTTTGGCACGGCCCACGTGTCCAGTCCTCTCACGCCTCAGCAGCGCCTTCCAAGCCACCAAGGCAGTTCCCCGGCCTGTCTTTTTTTTCTAAAGGCAGGGCTGACCCTAAGCAAAATTTTGAATGTGGTTAGGTGTTCATTTAGAAGCCTCTTGCAGTCATTCACTCCTCACTTGCTGGTATTTCTCTTCACAGTTCCGTGCAGTCGAGTGTCCCCATACTGCTCTAAACTCACGCACTGGGGCACCCAGAATCTCCACCCCCTAAGGAGTCCAGGCTCCTAAGCAGCTTCTCCTTCCTTCTCCCATTCTCTCCCCAGCCCTCGACAACAACAAAAAAGGCCAAAAAACAAAATGCTTTCTATTTCTTCCAAGCAGCTTGTCCTTGGTATTTTCCTTAGTAAAGCAGTCTGATTAAACTGATTAAATGGTGGTCAGTAATCCTATGACACTTAGCAAAGTATGTGCATTTTAAAAAGAGGATCCTTATTTCAAATGAGCGTCTAATCAGTATCATTTCAAAATGAAATTCAAAGATAAAATCACACAGTTTCGATGACAAGGATAGTTTTAGAGGAAATACCATGGTAGACTAGTAATCCTTGCCTCCAGATTGTGGGCGGGGAGGGGGAGAAGGGAAAGGAAGGTAGGATGGGAATATGAACTATTCCTGTAGCTCCAGGGTGGGCAAACTTTTTGCAGATAGTAAACATTTTAGGCTTCTCAGGACACAACTGTTCAGCTCTGCCCTTGGAGTGAGGAGACAGCCATGGGCGATAAATCTGATGGGTATGACTGGGTTCCAGTACAACTTTACTAAAATAGAGCTTGGGCCAGATTTAGCCCCCCAGGTGACACTTCGACAACCCCTGCTGTAGGTGACCATTTGTGAGCCTAGGGCAGGCTCTCCTCTTGTGGCTTCCCACGTGGTTCTACGTGGCATGTCTCAGCTTTCCCATCAGCTGCTTAAAGAGGCACACGCCTGCAGACTTAGATATCCGCAAATCAGCGTGAACTCAGCACCGCTACTGGAAAATAAGAAAGCAGCAGGCTTTCGGGTACTGCTTGGAACTTAACAGCAGACCAGAGTTTAATCTCAATTTCCTTGACATGACCAGTTAATCTTCATCTAAAATGGTATGCCTAAGCGGAATATCTTTCAGTTACAAGAAGTTGTGTAATAACATGAAACTCCGTCTAAAAGGTGCGTATAGAAAGGCCCTCGAGAAGTCTGCCGGGTTTGTTACTGAATTGGATTTGACTTAGCTGCCGCCTTAGGGCACTCTCACAATTCGTCCCTTACCTTCTGTCCTGCCAAGCCTCAAGTTTACTCTATATCTCTTATATGCCTTCCTTTTTTGACTGCCTTCCCACCTCTGCTTTTTGTCTTGAGATTTTCCTAGACTTACATATACTCTATCCCAAATTCGTTCTGGAGTTTGGGGTAAAGCATGTCATAGTCCTGCTCCCAGTGTGTCCAGTGCAAATGAGCCTAACAGCCACTTCCTACTGAGAAAGGACTCTGAGGACCTGCCTGTAGTAGCCAGTCCACAGACCCAAAGAGGAGCTCCAGACCCCACAGTTTTTCTCACTCAGTAGGTCACGGAAATATGAAGGGAAGGGTGAGAGATGCCTGCTTCCTAGAGAATGTCTGTATTTGCCTGGCCTCAGTTTGAAAGCTCTACCAAGGAGGGACATATACAGAGTCTCCTTGCCATCTGCATCTCTTGTTCTTTTCAAAGAACCAAGAGTCACTTGAGGACACTATCCTCTCTTTGGGGAAGTGACCTTACAAACACACTGCGGGATGGTAAATATGGGCTGATGGATTACAGTCCTGAGCCCTCGAAGGGTGTCCTTGGCCTCAGTTTTCTAAGGAACCAAGGGATCTATTTGATTCGTATGCATAAAAATCATCCAAATAATCACTGACAAAATCACCAAATGTTAAGCCCGTTCAGATTGTTTGGGGATAATGAATGGGAGGAAACCGGAAATGGACTCAGAACAAGGGCAATATTATTTCATCTGCAGAGCTGCAGCCCAAGCGCCTCGGCCAGCGGCTGCCGCTTTCCCCAGCTGCCTCCGAAGCCTCTGATTGGTGCGTGCCAGAGCACGCTGGGATTTGGCATGCTTTAATCTTCAGTGTTACCGTTTCCTCTTCAGATCTGTTCCTCTCTTTGTTGGAAAGCAATGAGTCTAGTGTAGGAGTACATTCGTGTCTTAATTTCTGTATGCAACTCGCAGGCTTCTTGCTACTGCGTGCTGATTTATGGGCGTTCCGACTCCGTTTCTGAATGGCTACTCATTCCCAGCCCTGGCCTCTCTGATGACCATCTGGTTCTCAAACATCTGCCCCAGAGATTTGAAAAATGAACTTCCTTTGGCAGCCTAAAAATAATCCCAGTGTGACTGAAGCATGAAAGGGAAATCACCCTCTCCACTGTCCTGTGGATACTGACCCGGGGAATGAGCTGACAAAACGTCTTGGGGATTTGGAGGTTGGATGTCTTCTGTCACATCTGCAGAATATTTTTTTCCCAAGTGCTGAGAACCACAAAAACATGGTGTGACCTGGGTGCGACCAGGCCTCCTGAAGCTTTCCTTGGGACCAGATACGCTTGCACAGTGGAGACGAAGATAAAAGACACACTTTCCATGGTTGGTTTGTAAGACTTCAAGAGTTAGCTTAGAAACACTGAAGTTAAACATCCTATTAGTTGTGTGTTCAAGGAGCTCTCATAAACGCTTTGAGGCCCAGCTACAGGGCATTGTTAAGTACAAGGCTTTTAGCATGGACCAAGGGGCCTATGGTGGATAATGATGATTTGTTCACCAGCCGCAGAAGACTAAAAGCTGTCAGCAACTAAAACTCAATCCCTGTGCTGTTTCTCATCCAAAATTATTTCTAGCCACTTTGTCTTTTTAGAGGTTCCGCAGTAAGGTAAAATGTCAACAATGTAAATGCCCCAAGGAATTAAAGTCCTCTATTATCAAATTCCGAGGAAGAGATTAAAATCCAAATATTAAATCCCCTTGCAAGTCATAACCCGAAGATGTTACAATCTAAGGTAATTAACATCCAACCTTAAATTTCCTTGACCTTTTGCATTAAAAGACCAAAGCACTCTTTTGTTCTTTTATGTACCTTATTTTTCTCCCACTTAGCTAAGGAGATTCAATGCCTGGCCCAGCAGGAGCATACTGCTCTTTACCCTGGTATGGGTTTCAGCACGTGCATCCTGGGCTGTTTTCCACCAGAACAAATATGATCCTTCAGCCTCAAGAAAGTCCAATTCGTTCAACAGCAGTCTCTCATGTTTTACGTTTTAGTGAAGTATAAATGGACAAAGAGTAAATGGACTCTCAAATAGTATGAAATCACTGGACCCACATCCTTGAAATGTTAAAAATGAGCCAATCTCCAGCCTCTAGGCAGTGGTCCCAGGCAAAATTATATTCCCAGAAACTTACTTAATTTTGCCAAAGACCATATCAAGATTTGTAAAAAGTCTGAGATTTTACCCTAAAGTTTCTTGGATGTTGGCAGAAGACATGAGACTCCTAGGTCAGAGACAAATGACTGTATTATACCTGGCACAGCTGCATGTTCACATCAGTTCCCCTTGCCCACCCCCAAGTCCTGTTGGGGTAGTGCAGAGGGGCTCAGGTAGATAGGCCTGCAGTGGATTTGCGTCATGGCTGAGGAAACCCTGAGTGCAGGGAACCCAAATCTGTTCTGGGCTGGGAACAAACTTGTCTGGCCTTTGCTCCAAAGGGAGCCATTATCTTTATTATGCAGGACAGTAAACACACCTGTCATTCCTCCAGGGAAAGCCACCATCTCTGTCTTTCAAGGTTGTTCACTATATAAACATCCTTGGAAAAACTCATAATCCAGAGCAAAGGCAGCCAGTGCCTGTGTTTGCAAGTTGCAAAGAAATGCGAGACACTCCTGGAAAATTGTCTCCTAACAGACTACAGGAAGGATTCAGTAATATCAAGTCAAGGAAGGTTGATGGTGAAAATCTTGGCTTTTCTTGGAAGTTGTCTGAAGTCCGTGATCATGAAATTAAACTCAACTGGCAGGAATCTTTTTCCCAGTCTGTGTTGAGGAAAAATCAACCTGGTCCTATATAAAGGGCCTTTCTTACTCAATTCAAAAATTTCTTAATTCCCATTTATACGTTGAGATACGTCCTTGTGCTGCATTTGGTATGGGGTGTGCCTCTGACAGGGCTTCTAGACTCTTGGGAGCTGGCATATTTAGCTCTGGGCCACATTTTCCTCCTGGCTTAGAAGTACTTAGACCAAAGAAAGCTATATCCTGCCTCCACCATTCGGTCAGCTGGAGAATCATCCTCTGCAAAGTCATGAACCAGACCTGTTGATGGTTCTGAAGCATATGCCCCTAATGGCTCCTAAGCCCCAGTACCGCTCTACCTGCTCCTTGAGATTCTTCTTTCCTCACGTTGAAAGTTCCAGGGTCAAGCAGCGTTCTTTTCTGCTATGTATTTTCTTGGCAGTCACTGGACATGCCTCTAGTGTATCATTTCTTTCTCCTTTTGGGAAGACTCACTTGAGTTTAAACTGGTGCTTAAATGGGTTCCTTTTCTTCTTTCATCTGATTCTACATGCCTTTTGTTGTTCATTTTTTTCTCTTTTTGTTTCTTTATTTTTAAGTAAGTGTGAGATTACATCGAATACATAGGGGATTCCCATATACCCCACACCACTTCCCCCCATTAACAGCATCTCTCATTCGTGTGGGACATGTGTTACAGTTGATGAGCACGTATTGCAGCAGTGCTACAAACCGTGGTCTGTAGTTTACATTATAGTTTACGCTGTGCACCGCACAATTTTACAGGTTTTGACAAAATGTGTAATGGCTTGTATCTGTCTTTGCAATGTCATGGAGAAAAGTCCCAGTGTCCTAAAAATGCCCCGTGTTACACCTATTCTTCCCTCTCCCTCCCCTCAGAACCTCTGGTGACCTTTATATCAATGTTACAAGTTCTTCCATTACTAGAATAATAATAAGTCTACTTCGGTTTGTAGTGCATTTCTTCCTTATGTTCATTCATTCCTTGATCTTGAGGATTTGGGGAGGGTGATGCCCACTCTGCTTACGATTGAGAGGCGGCTTAGATCCCATGGGGCAGATGGATGGAACTGTATTGCTTGTGGTTGTACATACCCTCTGATTGGGGAGATGGAAAACTTTTTTTTTTTAAGAAGGTACCAGAGATTGAACCCAGGACGTTGCACATGCGAAGCCCGCGCCCAACCCCTGAACTACACCCGCTCCACTGCATGCCTTTTTTACTGCTACTTTTCTTGTACTTTCTGGTGTAGACATTTTTTTTTCCCCTAAAATACTAGTCTGAATTCTGTCACATGGGGCTCAACATAGTGAAAAATATGGAATCAGTGAGTCCTCTATTTGGTAAAGAGTCTACTGTTCAAATGTGTCTTGACCACTAGCCCCTCTGGCTAATTCCACCCAGGAAATATTCTCCCCTCAGACCAGCATGAAATTCAGGCTGCTTGTTGTCCTGCCTGGCTCCCCTTTGGTATGTCTAATGTTTGCTTTCTTTAGAGTCCTAATTTCATATATTTCTCAAACCACTTCTATCAAGGGAACAATAACTAGGTCCCTTTAAAATTCACCCAGGAGTTTGTTTTTTAACTTTCATATTCTTCTTCACCCCTCACCTCAAAATCTGTCCAGAGTTCCTGATCCCTTTTGGTTTAGCTGTCCCAATTCCTCCTACTAAAGCTCTCTGTCTGCAGTTTTCAAAGGACATCTCTCATCATTGTCTGGGCCTAGAATCCCTACGGGGGGTCGTTACATTCTGTTCTCTGTGGTTTCGCCTCTCTTTCTCAGTTAGACTTCTTTAGGTCCCGGCCAATCCTTCCATCTAGGAATAACTAAAGTGTCTCCTCACTCTTGTGATGCCCTCTTTGAGTTAGTTAAGAACTGGCACACTCTTTCCCTCATACAGGGGTCTTCCCTGAACTTCACAATCTCATCTCCCCTTTATATCTGTTCAGTCTGTTGCCGAAGATTTCATCTTTTTCTTTTAATCAACCATCTCTTTTCCTCTAACTAATCAAGTATTCGTTTATTTTCTCTCTTCCACTGCTCCTATTCTGATAGTAAGACCAGACCATGTTTTCACATCCCCCTTGGTGTCCTGTGCAAATCTTATTTCTAAAGATTAAGCACTGTAGGCACATGCCTTTAAAACTCCCTTCCGAGCTTTTAGGTTTGCAGTAGTTTCTTCAAGCATTTTTTTTTTCATCATCAATCTGAGAAGATGACATACTCTCTATGATCCCCATTTGTTTTTATTTATCCAGTAATTAAATCTGCTACCTTTATGTAAGTGTGAAAGTGAAGTGTTTATCTTGAACTCTAGAGCTATAATCATACTCTACACACTTCTCAAATTCAGAGGCACCCTGAGACCATTTGGTAAAGTGGAAGCTTGAGCCAGTGAGGATCCAAGGGTAGCTTCTTCATAGCTCCTCCAGGGCCTGTGGGTAATTCAGAGCACCATGAAAAAACAGATTTGGGGTAAATGACTTAACGGGCTTACCTGTCACTGATGATTTAAGCACTTGTTGTTCTGCAACACTATGGGTCTCAGCTGCCTTCAGCATTTAAAGTCCTTGTTCTTTCAGCCTGTAAACCCAGCTGAGAAATACAATAATAGCAACAAAAATGGTTCTACCCACTAATGCCTAATAATGCCTATCCATGGAAACTCTTTTCACTCATTGGATCTTTGTTTTGTCTATGTCTGCTTGCTAGGGCCAGTGTAGCCGATACACATTTGTAAATGCTGGTGCAGGTGGTGCCTTTGCTGAAAATAGTCTTGCATATATTAAAATGGCCATTTGCCCATGAACAAAACCCCAATAAGCTGCAGTGATCCATCAAGGTCAATATCCAATTTTGAATACATTGACCAAAGTCTGAGACCTAAGGGCACACAAGCAAGGTCATACCTAAAGCTCTTTGGTCTCTGCACCATTTCTGCCCCCTACCTATTTTTCATTTCCCTGATGATGCCTTAGATACTGGCATGTGAATGGGGCTAATAAATGACACTCTAGTTTTCCTAAATTTGTTTTTCCAGATTTTCCCAGATTTGGTACCAACTGAATGACCCAATAGTTAGGCAGCTGAAGATCCAAATACATTCTTTATTACTGGTAAAGCTGGAATTGGATGGTATGGTGTGAAAGCCAAATGTCCTTGCTAGTATACCTTACTCCAATCTAGACCTTGGAATGTACAGTAGGCAGAATAGCCCCCCAAAGGTGTCCACATCCTAATCCTGGGAACTGTGAGTGTACTACTTCATATGGCACAGAGGAATTAAGTTGTAATTAAAGTCGCCAATCTTCTTACCT